>QJPP01001268.1:0-135590 GCA_003996215.1 Jaltomata sinuosa
TAGATCGCTGTGATTCGTGCTTGGAGATCTGTTGGGGACTACTTCAGACTGAGGGTGAGCTCTTGGCGATCGGAGCTTAGCTTTAGTTTATCTTTTGCTTTATGTACTCTATTACTATTCAGAGACATCTGTATACGTTGTTTTGGATCGTTTGTATTCCTTATATGTAGTTCTGGCTCTATACTATGATACCAGGTCTTGGGGTTTGGTTTAGTTTTCGCATATGTATATATATATTCCTGCTATCTATTCTCTTCATCTTGTTCCCTTACTTTTGCTTATTAAATTGTTCTTCCGCTTATTTGTTAGATAGTAGCCCATTACTAACTGTCCTGGGCTACGGGGATTGGTTCTCCTACTGGGGGGATTGTAGGTGCCATCATGATCGAGAAATCGGGGTCGTGACAGACATCATTCTGTGCATATGTCATTCTTTTTCTTTGTCAAGCCAAAATTAGCTACATGTCAACGTATTCACTCAATGATTCTTTCATCATCTCTTAGCGAAGAGGGGCAGTTGTTGAAACCCAATTTTGGCTTGATATTTTCAATATTTTTTATTCGTTAAATTGCACAAAATATAATTTTCTCATATTTTTCAATGTTAATACAATCTATTGATAATTATTCTTATTTTTGAAAATATTGAGATTTTTATCTATTTTTTATTATTTTAATTATTATTAATTTTTATCGCAATCAATTACATGTAAATAAATATTAATTTGTTTTTAAAAAAAATTATAGTTATCTTTGTTCAAATCACATTTTTTAAAATGTTATTAAATATATTTATTATTATTTTTAACACAATCCGTTAATGCATAAGTCAGAGAAGATATTCTTTACACAAATAAATAAATAACACATGGTTTTAGGTAAACCATAGTTTTGAGCACACGGTTTGGATAGCCCATGATTTTTCAACATAGCCTATAAAGTGTCTCATACACTCAACATATTCTTTGGTGGTGGAAATTTTCAAAATTGGCAAAAATCTCTAAAAAGAAAAGAGTCTTCTCTCCTAAAAGTTCTAAAAATAGTCGAGTCTCTTTTTTCGACCACCACCCGCCGGAACTCTGACCAAAATCTGGCCACCATAGCTCCTCTTCTCCTCCCAACTACACCACCATAGTTCCCCCTCACTCGCAAACCACAGAAGCCTCTAAAAACCACCACCACCGAATACAACCAGTCACAACGAGCAACAAATAACCACAAGCTCAGATCTGTGAGATTCGATGATGAACCAGAACTTCCACGAACCCCCATCCCCTTTGTTTCATCATCTCCGGTAAGAAATTAGCCACAAACTCTGACCAAAAACAACCAGCGAACCCATTGTTCTTCTCCCGTCACTACTCCGACGAAATTCGGAGCTCCAACGAGCTCATCGCTCTGAAACAATACCCTCTTCTTCGTTTGCTTCCATTAATGGTGAGGTCAAAGTTCCGCTGCAAACCCGACTTCTCCAACCCATCACAACTATAACAACACCATCAACTACCGAGCTCTGAGGAACTCCAGTGATAAAACAACATCAGAACCCAACCCCATCTCTGACGAGCAGCTCTACATCGGAGAACCAAACCACTAGTCTCCAGGTCTGGCCGAATCCATCCAAGAACCTCTCTCCAACGAGTTCATTGGCGTAGGCTGCTACTTTGCTCGGTTTTGTTTCACTTTATATTTGATTGATATGTGTTTCTGATATGTTGATTTTTTTCTTTAATTATTTGATATTTCTTTGTTTTATCTATGCGTTTTTTGCTCTATCCATTACTGCTTTATTCTTCTTTCACATGCGGTTGCTTTGACTTATTAGAATTGGTTTTATTCATTCCTTAAGCACTTTTCGGTGAGCTATGCTATTGGTAATTTATAGTAGTATCTTTGTTTGTTTCATATAATTTTATGTTTAAAAAGTATCAAATTTAATTGGTCGATGAAGAAATTTCCATCAATTTTCAAGGTCTCCAATGTATATAAGACAGGTTTTATTTTTTATTATTTATTTCATTAATTTATTTTGATAAATATTCGTCCAATACTAATATTTTTACTAAGTGTGTTTATAGGTACATAGAATTACTTTTTGAAGAAGACACTCGAATTAAAATTCGAAGATCTTGTAAAATTCTTTATTGTATTTATTCATTTTTAGCTAACTATAGGTAAATATTAGGTTGTTTCTTAAAATTTTTTGGCTAAACGATAGGCAAATATTAGGTCATTTCATAAAAATATTTCCTTAAATTCTTAGAGTTTTGGAGAGTCTTTTTCTCTAACTCAAAAGAATTGAGGTATCTATTTTATCTCCTCAATAGAAAAATGAGTTCAGCTGGGAACCACCATTGTGAATTCTGAAGAATGCCTAACCCCTTTCCTTCGGAATAACTTAAAACCTTACCTAGAATCTAACTGGTTTCGTAGATTAAAATTTGTTCAATTATTAATAAGGTTTCCTAATTATCCTAAAATTAGGTGGCGACTCTCTTTTAACTTTCTAAATTATTTTAAATAATTAATTATTTAATTATTTTTGTGAGTCCCAAAGTTGTGTCCTATCGTGAAAAAATAGGATCATAACATCACTTCTCTGAAGAATTATTTTGCTTATCTTGCTTTATGTAGCAAGGTTGTGCTTTTGGACAGTCGTGACAAACACGAAAATGGCAATTATACTATGCCTCAGCTGGACCAGTCGAGTTTGAGGACCCTGTCTACACTCTTGAGATGTGTATGACTAGTTTGGACAGAGAGAATGCTACTATCTTTTACAAGATCAAATAATCTTAGTGGCTAAGTTGATTGTTAGTTCCGACATAAGAAAGATCCTTCCTAACACTGATATCTTCATGTGGCTATTCCATGAATTCTATCGTAAGAGCTGCTCTTTCTATTATTCATGTTACACCAGAAGACGCTTTTAGTTATGCTAGCTTCGGAGCAGTCGGGTATGATCTGAAGTCTATGAGTCTAGGTTCACTGGTTAAGAGTGTTGGATTCAAAATCGAGAGGGCGTCATGCGGAAGCTATTAAGTGCAAACCTTGATGGCGATAAATCATATGACAAATAAAAACTATATTAAAAGTCTAAAAAACATAATATCATTATGTTGTTTGGCCAATTGGCCTACATATGAAAACTAATAAGAAAGCATAAAAACTATCAAGAGAAAAATCTCCCCCTAAACAAGACTCTTTTGATGACTACATTGTGGATGCTATTGTGTTGTGGAATGAGAAGGAGGATCTTCAATTTATAGAGGTACAAAACATTTCCTCCAAGAAAGAGGTTAGCCAGATATGGAAGATTTTATTTTTCCTTTTAGGAAAAGTAAAACCAATTATGGTAATACTTTGACTTTCCTTCAAGAGAAAGGTAAAACTCAAATACAGTAAGAAAATCAGGGCAAAAACCCTAACAAATCTCCCCTTTTTGACTTGATTTTCTTGACAAAAACTTGATCCGTCTCTTCACATGTTTGATCTTCATTCTTCACATAATCTTCATCACTGTTGCTTGCCATGTTTAAAAGTGAAGCCCTTGTGGGTTAAAAATATTGGAGCCCTTGCGGGTTAAAAATATTAGAGCCCTTTCGGGTTGAAAATAGTAGAACCCTTTCGGGTTGAAAGTATTGGAGCCCTTTCGGGTTAAAAATGAGCCCTTTGCAGGGTTAAAAATGAGCCCTTTACAGGGTTAAAAATGAGCCCTTTGCAGGGTTAAAAATGTTTTTATTCTTAAAAATGTAGCAGCAGGATTGTTAAAAATATGGTTGAAAAATGTCTCCATGTAGTATTTTGGATTTATTTATTTTTTTGACAAAAGATCTTCAATATCGCCAAGTTGGTTGCAACTTTGATCTTAACATGTCTTTAATCTGAACCATCGGCTCATTGAACCCATTGGATTGTTGGACCAATTGGATAATTGCATCGTTGGACCATAAGATTGTTGGACCCATAGGATCATAGGCTCTGATACCGCTTGTTGGATTCGAAATCGAGAGGGCGTCATGCGGAAGCTATTAAGTGCAAACCTTGATGGCAATAAATCAGATGACAAATAAAAACTATATTAAAAGTCTAAAAAGCATAATATCATTATTTGTTTGGCCAATTGGCCTACATATGAAAACTAATAAGAAAGCATAAAAACTATCGAGAGAAAATCTCCCCCTAAACAAGACTCTTTTGATGACTACATTGTGGATGTTATTGTGTTGTGGAATGAGAAGGAGGATCTTGAATTTATAGAGGTACAAAACATTTCCTCCAAGAAAGAGGTTAGCCAGATATGGAAGATTTTATTTTTTCTTTTAGGAAAAGTAAAACCAATTATGGTAAAATACTTTGACTTTCCTTCAAGAGAAAGGTAAAACTCAAATATGGTAAGAAAATCAGGGCAAAAACCCTAACAAAGAGGGTGCTGGCATGTTTTCATCTAGTTGAGTTTTCTATTACTTTGCATGTTGATCTTGCTTGTCAGTTACTACAACATATTTGCTCTTTGGATGTTAAGTGTACTCGCTTGCTGAGTGGATCCTAGAAGAATTTGGTAAGGGTGATTCCGTTGTCTACCAGAAGTTCACTAGGACTACTTTTTGTTGATCTCCCAAGTCTATTCTAAAGGGCTGCTGTAAAAAAGGAAGAAAAGGAGTAGCAGGGAGGGTTTTCTTGTTTCTCTTAATGTGTCATTTGTGTTTGTTTCTAGCATTTGGTTGTGGTATTATTCCTGGTCTCTCCAAATAATGACTTAACAGTTTACATAGTTTGTCCTTTGGATTAGTAAGCTAGTTTGTAAATTGTGAATCAAGTCTAATTTTTTGATGTTCGATCAAAGGTCATATGGTCTTAGGTATATTTGTTTCTTCTTAGTTGGCCTTTGTCGATTGACCCCAATAGAAGTGCGTACTGAAAATTGTGTAAAATATGTAGTGCACCGTCTTAAATTTTCTGCAGCCTCCCGTGTTTATCTTTTTGTTTGTGGACTGTCTTGGTTAGCTACCAAGATTTGTTGCAGTAAAGGGAACGGAAATCATTTCGAATAGCCAACCAAACAAAAGAAGAAGGTACGTGTTTGTAGAATTACAAATGATTTGTACAAAGGGTAGATGGTTAATCTACAAATTTAAATTTTAAGGCAGTTAGTATTTAAGATTCAAGAGATAAACTTTTCATTGAAAGTTTCTAGATTAAGGAGTTATTTTGCGATTTATAGCTAAGAAAAATCATTTAAACCAATCCATATTTTGAAAAATTGGACTCTCTGAACAGTGAGAAAATGTTTTCTCCTTAAGATCAAGTGTAGCTCTCATCTTTCACAATTTGATCTTGTGACAACCAGATCATACCTAAATTTCAACTGCAAAATATGCACTATAGCCTCCAGTTATATCATTTTTTGTGTTTTATGATGGTGATTTTAGACACATTATCTATATATATATATATATAGACACGTATCTTTTTGTCCTGAATGAATATCTCAGGGAAGAGTAGGGGTGGCAAATGAGCTGTTTGGGCTAAAGTTGGGCGGTTCAAGATGGACTGGACAGATAAATGGGCTAATGCCCAATTCTACCCCAAAGTCATTTGGGTCAAGATGAACTGAGTTAAGATGGGCTAAATAATGGGTCATAACCCAAACTCACTCAACATAATCCAAATCTTCGCAATATTCAATATTTTAACAAATCAAAAACTAATTTTAAAAAAAAAACATTTTCCTACCTCCATCCTACCCCCACCCCCTAACCTACCCCACCAGACCTACACCCCCCTCCAAAAAATTTAATTTAATTTATTAAAGAAAATTAAATTTTTTTTCTACCCCATCATACCCTCAACCCCTACCTCGCCCCACCTACACCTATCCCACCCCACCTACACCTCCCCTCCTCCCAAAAAAATTATTTAATTTTTTATTTTTAAAAATAATTTTTTTTTCCTACCTCACCCCACCCTTTCCCAGCAATTTTTTAAAAAAAAAAAAAAAATCATACCCCGCCCCAACTACCCACCCCCACCTCACTCATCACAATCCCAAAATCCTCAAAAATTACTTTTTATTTTATAATAATAATAATAATAATAGTAATAATAATAATAAAAAAAAAAGATTTCACATTTTATATGATCTCATTCCTCAATACCTTTACAACTAAAATCCGAAAATCTTGAGCAATTATATAAGAAAAAAATTTAAAAAAAATTGACAAATTTACAAAGTATCAATTATCCATAAAACAATCAAGAGCAAAAAAATTTAACTCTTGTATGAGTTAGTTTGGGCCAAAGTAATGGGTTGATTTGGACTGCTTGGGATAAATGGGTTAAAATGAGTTGTGCCCAAACTAGCTCATGTGTAATATAGTCCATGCCGAACCCGAACCTGGACGGGTTTGGTGGGTCAAATGGACTTGGGCTGAATTTGTCAGCCCAAGGAAAGAGACATGAAAGGAATAATGTGAATATTGCAGGTTTAAATCTCAGTTGCATCACAGGTGTTCTAAACTCACCTGCTCTAACCTTGGTGGGTAGAATATCTTTGCAACTTGTGTTTGTGGACTAGACAGGTTGCCTGGTGCATAAGTTGCAGCCATGCCATACAGTGGATTAATTGTGGTGCACAAGTTGATTTGGAAACCACCAATCAGTACACACATTCTATTTTAGATTTTTAGAAGTTTCATACCTATCAAAATGTATATAGCAATCCCTGCTTCACCTAGTATGAAAGTGTATGAAACTAGTACGTAAAAATGCACGTTTTAATCGTTATGTGGGAAAATTTTAACTTTCATGTATTTTATACTTGATATACGTGTTTACTGTTTAGGCTTATCACGTCTAAGTGAAAAGACCTACAATTTGTTGCCCTGGTAAAACTGAATTGTATTCTTTCTTAAAATAGAAAAATATAAAATGGCTCTCTCATAAAAATTCTCTTAGAGAATTGATCAGTTAGAAAAAAAGAGAAGGGGTATTGGCAGGTAAATAAATTAAAAAAATGTTGAATCATGAATTGATTTGTTGACTAACCCCATGAATTGAAACTACAAATTTGTAGTAATTTGAAGCTACCTATGTACATACAATATTCTACCAGACCGTCTTTTTTGCTTGAAGGAGAAACTTGCACTCTGCATTCTGCAATGAGTAGCTTTACTTTTTCTTTCACTAAGACAAGCTATTATTCAATCATCAGTCTTTTTTCATCCTTTATCTGGTAACAAAAGTAGTACATCTATATATTTTGTATATGCATTTTGAACTTGTACAGAGGAAAAAGTGGGAAGAGTGAAGGAGGAGGGGTTGGGGGGGCATGGATATAGCTATATGCATGGGGTAAGAGTGCCCGCCGGACCGGAACAGACCGGTACCGGACCGGACCGGTACGGCCAGTACCGGAATGGTGACGGGTACCGGAATGAACCGGACCGGTTCAACCGGTATGAAAACCGGATTCCATCCCATTCCGGTTTAAATCGGAATGGACTGGTATCGTACCGGAATGGTACCGAATGTAATACTAATATTTGTATAGATTTATAAATTTATCTTCTAAATTTTGTAAAGTTTCAGCTTCTTCAACCTCAATTCTTGGTAAAGCTGCTTGACGATCTTCAAGTTCAGCGCCATCATCACTATCAAATCCAATGAGGTTATCTATGACTTGTTCTGCTACTTTTTGCAATTTTGGTCTTCCAACGTTTCTTCGCTCGGCGTTGATCCAATCTCTAAACAACACCGATACCTCCAAACTGTCTTCTGCTAAGGAATATCTATGGTCTCCAATTTGAAATCTTGCCGCGCTAAAAGCTTGCTCCGAAGCAACTGATGATCCTTGAATAACTAGCACGTCTCTCACCATCTTGCTAAGTTTTGGAAAGAGTTCTTCACGACATTTCCACCAATCCAATAGCTGTGGTATGCCATCCGTAGTTGGAATATTATCAACACCCTGTTCAAGATACTTAGAAAATTCACACTTATTAGAAAAATCAAGACCAAGATGTGATCTTGCTTTACCATGGACACCTGATCTCGACGTAGAAGTTTGAGGGGCATGATCAAGATTTTCTAAAGTCACAGTATATTTGTCATACATTTCCTTAGCCCAAATTTTAATACTATCTTGACATGTTATTAAATCCGGTGTTTCTTGTGGTGAAATATTTAAATTAGTATAAATTTCTCTAACTAAAGCTTTTGCACCAACTTCTTTATATTCCGGGTTAAAAAGAATTGCAGTTAAATAAATTTGTGGAATAGGAAAAAAATATTTTTTAAATTTTTTAATCATAGCTTCAATAGAATCTTTAAAATATGAATTTTGTTTATAGATAGCAAAAATGCATGAAATATTCCAAATATGTATTAAAATTTCACTAATAGTAGGATAATATGTTCCAGAAAAAATTTGGTAGCATCAAAAAATGATTTTAAAAAGACTTTAAGTGCTTCTACTGCATCCCAATCACTGTCCGCAAGTTTATAATCAGGATAAGCATTATGACTATTAAACATCATAGTAATAGATTTTTTATACTTATAAGCAACTTCAAGCATTTCATAAAAAGAATTCCATCTAGTTTTAACATGTTTTGGAACTTTTCTAAATGGAACTTCACACAATTTACAAAAATCTTTATATTGTTGAATTCTACTATTATTATTCATATGAAAAATCCAAAAAAATTGCATTTTCAACTTTATCAATACAACTATCAAATACCCTAATACCATCTTTCACAACTAAATTTAATATATGTGCACCACATTTGATATGAAAAGCATATTTACTAATTGGACAAAGTCTAGTTTCTAGCATAGTCATAGCATTTAAATTAGCAGAAGCATTATCTAAAGTAATACTAATCACTTTATCAGTAAGATAAAAACGTTGTAAAATTTTTAATACACTTGAAGAAATATAAGCACCAGTTTTTTTGTGTTCACAAATTTTATAAGCGATAATTCTTTTTTGCATTATCCATTTATAATCAATCCAATGTGCAGTAACAGTTAAATAATCAAATCCATTAGGACTACGACCCATATCAGTGGTAATAGAAGCCCTACAATCCATCATATAAAAATATTTACAAAGATATTGCTTATGTTTTTCATAAAATTCAAAAATATCTCTTTTTACCATGCTTCTTGTAATACCTTCAAAACTGGGATAAAATGTATCCCGAATATATCTTATAAAACCATCATGTTCTCCAAAATTAAAAGGCAAACCACAAACAACAACCATTTTAGAAAAAATTTCACGATTACGGTCCCTATTATAGGGCCGTTGTGAAACATGACCAACAGGGTTTGAAGGATTTAGTGAAGTTTGAATCATGTTTGACCCGCCAACAGAAGGTCCAACGCTAGAGCCAGCATCACGTTGACTAGCTAGATATGCTTGTCACTCTCTCGGATGTTTCTTAAGCAAATGAGTTTTTAACCCCCCAGTAGAACCTCCACTAGCACCAGATACATATTTCCAACTTTGTTTACAAATACGACACGTAGACACAATTTTTTCTTCATTTAAAAAACAAAATTTCCACACAGCTGATTTTAAAGGACGTTGTGGTTTGGTCTTACCCCTCACTGGAGCAATAGGGGGAAGATCAGCTCTAACTTGAGGATTATCCTGAGTTGGAGCTTGGGGAATAGTGGGGGCGGGGGCAATAAAGGGACTAGTCGGTGTATCAGTTTCTTCTAAATCATCATCCTCATGCATTTCTACTTCTTCATTTAATTCATCTTCTAAATCATTATACATTCTTTCATAAGCTTCGTTGGGAATAGGGTCATCCGTAGTAAATGGAAAATTAGTTTCATTAACATGCGTAAATTCATCTGTATTAAATCTAATTTGAGGAAGAGCAGGGCGGAGATAAGAACTAGAAGAACCACTACCTATTTTACCCTTCACATTACTTTTTGTTCTTGAAATAATACCTTTTTTACCGGATTTTTTTTGAGATGGATCCATAATATAATAAAATATAAAATTAGCAAATTAAAATAAACAAATCACAAGTTCACAAATCACAAATTCACAAATAAATCACAACTAATAAACAAGAATAAAAATTAAAAAATTAAAGAGTGGAACGAATATACCAAACGTCTGCCGTAAAAACAGACGATTATAACTGAAATTTGAAGAAGATTGCTCCTCCAAAATTCACCAAATTATACTTCACTTGCAAAATAACAATAATTATAGAATTTGTAAATATTAAGAGATGAAAATTGAGAGAGAATGAGAGTTGAATGGATGAATAAAAATTAAAAGGGGAAGGGGTATTTATAATGAAAAAATAAAAGGAGGGATGTTGGGGGGCTAGGGGGGTGGGGGGGTGGGAGGGATAAAATAGTTGTTGGGTGGCTGAAATAGCCGTTACCCAACGGCTACAAATGACACCACTTAAAAAAAAATAAAAAAAATAAAAAAAATCCCGCGTTGACCGGTTGACCGGACCGGATCGGACGTGACCGGATCGGACCGGACCGGACCAGACCAGACCGGTACCGGTTTGTAACCGGTATGAACCGGTATCGGTTTGCTGGTATGGATGGTCTGTTCCGGTCAACGTCCGGTACCATTCCGTTCCATCCCGGTACGTACCGGACCGGTACCGATACCGGAATAGACCAGAATGGTACCGGTCCGTACCGGTCCGACAGGCACCCTTAGCATGGGGTTCCTCTTGTTGTCTTTGGCATGTACGTATGTTACATCCAATTAGTGTTTGGGTCAGACTTGCTTTTGTCTCAACTAGTAACCATATACCCAAAACAGAAGAAAGATTATGATTTGAGTGAGCCAACTTCAAAGACATATCTAGAACGGATCAACTCAATGCTTTTGGTTCGAACTCCAGTGACCATATATAGATCCCCAATTTGGCTATAAAACTTGGGGTCAGGGTGGACTACGAGAATAAATCCTTTTCGTTGAAAAATTACATTATATATGAAAGGTGCACTCAAAAATGTGGCTTAGTAATCAATGAAGTGGGTGAGAACCATCAAGTCTCATGTTCAAATCCCAACAGAGAAAAAAAATACTAGGTGATTAGCCTTGGTAGATAGAGTTATTTGATACTTGTTGTTGGTGGGAGGTGACAGGTATCATATTATATTAATTAAAGTACGCATAAGCTGGCCTCACGACACATTTATCAAAAAAAAAATATAAGGTCAATTTATTTGTTCATATATAAATATTATGTTTTGAATCCCCTTAACACAATATGAATTGCAGCTCGATCAGCGGCCAAAGGGCTTAGGGGTCGCTTGGTACGTAGGGTATGTATAAGAATAGTGTTAAATATGGTATATTAGTAATGTTGATATTAGTTATACTTGCATTCTTATGCAGTGTTTGGTTTGATGTATTAAAATAACATGCATTGTATAATTTCTAAAAAATTTATTTGTTTACAAAAATACCTTCCACAAATACGGAGGAAAGGATGTGAAAAAAGGTTTTGAGGGGCAACTTTAATCATGCTAATGCATGTATTAAAATTCTTGCATTGCTAATACCATGATTTTTCATGTATTAATTATGCATAGCATAATACCAAATAGAGTGTATAACTAATGCAAGCATTAGATATACATAAGTTGAAAATGTATACCAAAACAAAATACTAGTAATATACTAAGCTAATGCATTTATTATTTTTTTCTAATACACTCTACTAAATGATCCCTTAATGTGTAGCCATTGTTGCGAATTTGAGTCTCGGTAGAGACATTTTTTTACCTTTATGAATCCCCTTGTGAAAGTCGGGGCTAGTATATTATATGCCAGAACCAGTATCCTCCAGCTGTTTTCCTACTGATCATTGGTACTATCAAGTAGGATGATGAAACTCTTGCAATGTAGGATCCCAGTATTGGAGTACAAGACTGAAGATTGAAATGTCTGTTCTAAAGAAGAAGGTTGTTTGATTATTCTTTTTCGGTTCAAGCCATAAGGACTCTTTCTACCTAATGTGTTCCACTTAAATTAGCTCAAATTGGGATGCATTGTTGTGATATTTCTGGTCAGTTATTTTCAATTTGACACATGACCACCCCTAATATATTCTATAATTTTATCATGATTTTAAGTAATCCTTCCTGATATTAGAAGGAAGTGGTTTTCTTGTATTAATAATCCCTCTTCTTGGGAAAATTAAAAGAACCAACTTGTTTCGGGAATATTATTGAAAGATAGATGTTGAGAGAAATTGTTAAACTCACCTTTTAAATATATTCGGGAATTAGGAGTGTAAATGAATCAGTTGATTCGAGTTTTTCAAATATCAAACTGTTAAGTTCTCTAATAAAAGATCAGAAATATCTAGTTTAGAGAGAGAGAGAGTGAGATAGAGAAGAACCATTGGAAAATATCTTCTGTGTTCGATTGATTATACTCAAATAAGCAGTAGTACAATATATAAGCAACACACCGACTACTCTTTAATTTGTGAGCTGTACAATTAGTTATAACTAACTATGTCTAATCTCACCACTAACAAACTCTAACTAACTGCCAAATCAGCTATCTAACTAACTGTCACATCAGTCCCCTCAAGCTGTATTGTGCACACCCAACTTGGACAACAAAAAATCATGTTGATTTCTTCCTAGACCTTTAGTGAAGATATCTGCAAGCTGCATCCTAGAAGGCACATGATCTGTCTGAATGAGGCCTTCTTGAATCTTTTCTCGAATGAAATGGCAATCTATCTCTATATGCTTGGTTCTTTCATGATAGATAGGATTTGCTGGGATTTGGAGAGCCACCTTACTATCACAGTACAGTCTCACTGGCAGTTCAAGTTCCTCCTTCAATTCTTTATATAGTTCTACCAACCAAACTACTTCAGCTATTGCATTTGCCATGCTTCGATACTCAGCTTCAGCTGAGATCCTCAATATTGTACTCTGTTTCTTTAACTTCCATGAGATCAAAGAATCTTCAATCTTTACAACAAAACCACTCACTGACTTTCTTGTCATTGGAAAAGTTGCCCAATCTGCATCACAATACACTTCAAGTTGCCTGGACATCTTTGAGGACAACAATATCCCCAATCCTGGTGCATTCTTCAAATACCTCAGCACCCTTAAATCCCCTTCCATGTGAGTCTTCTTTGGTCTGTGCAAAAACTGACTTAAGTTCTGAACTGCAAAACTGATATCTGACCTTGTCATTGTTAAATACAACAACTTCCCAACCAGCTTTTGATAGTTAATAGGATCATTCAGTAATTCATTTGCTTGTATGCCACTGTTACTGACATCTTGATCAAACTCAACACTAGTGAACCTTTGATTCACTTCCAAAGGTGTTGCAACAGGTTTGGATCCTGCAAAACCATAGTCAGATATGAGATCAAGTGCAAACTTTCTCTGGCTCACAATGATGCCCTGTTTGTTTCTGGCAATTTCAAGTCCAAGGAAGTATCTCATCTCCCCCAAGTCCTTGATCTTGAAATGGGACTGAAGCATGAGCTTAGCATCCTGTACTAGGCTAGAGAAAGAACCTGTGATTAATAGGTCATCCACATAAACAAGAATGAGAACTAAGTCAGAACCAGGGGTTTTGCTAAACAAGGAGTAATCATGGCGACTTTGAACATAATCAGAACTCAATAAAGCTTCACTAAGCTTCAGGTTCCACTGCCGAGAAGCCTGTTTCAACCCATAAAGGGACTTCTGGAGTTTACAAACTTTAGAGGACTCCCCATTGCTAAGAAGACCAAGAGGAGGATTCATGTACACATCTTCAACCAAATCACCTTAAAGAAATGCATTAAAGACATCCATTTGGTGGAGTTTCTAGCCATGCATAGCAGCCAAGGACAACACAACTCTAGCAGTCACCATCTTAACTACTGGAGAAAATGTCTCTTGATAATAAAGACCCTCCTGTTGAGTATACCCTTTAGCAACCAAACGAGCCTTGTATCTGTCCACCTCTCTCATATCATTATACTTCACCTTATAAACCCATTTGCAACCAATAGCTCTCTTGTTTGATGGTAAGTTGACAAGACACCAAGTATGATTGTCTTTGAGAGCCTGCAACTCCTGATTCATGGCTAAAACCCACTGAGGATTCAGCAAAGCTTCCTCATACGAACCAGGTTCTCTAACAACAGAAAAATTATTCAAAGACTTATAATAGGGTGTAGAAAGAGAATCATATGACATGTAGGCTAAGATAGGATGTGAAGTAGAACAAGAAGTAGAAGGAGAGGGCACAGGGTGAACAAAATCATTCAGCCAACCAGGTGGTTTAGAAGTTCTATCGTATCTTCTACTCTGAACTCCAATATGTTGATTAGTAGGCAAACTTTCCTCTTCAACCATCTGATGAGGAGCTTCCTCGACTAGCTGAGTGGGATCAAAGTCAGGTTCAAGGTGAACATGATCAAGAACAGGTGGTGCCAGTGGAGGTGGAGTAGGTACACCTTTGTTGTTGGTATCATTTTCTACAAACATGTCATCAAGAACACCCTCAGGACCAACTGCATCAGAACACTGAGATGGATTCTTGAAAGAAAACTCATGTTCTCTAAAACAAACATCCTTGCTGATAAAAAAGGACTTGGACTCCAAATTATACAACATGTACCCCTTTTGGGTAGTTGAGTATCCCATGAAGACTAATTTAATGGCCCTGGCACTAAACTTATCACCATGAATGGTTGTGTTGGTAGCATAACACAGGCAACCCATTACTCTGAGATGACTCAAGTTTGGTTTTCTGCCCAAAAACTGTAAAAGGAGCCTTCCCTTTTAATGCAGTGGTTGGGATCCTGTTGATCGAATACACAGCATTCTAAACACACAACCCCTAAAACTTGATAGGTAGTCCTACTTGGAATCTAATAGCTCGAGCAACCTCAAGAATCTGCCTATGCTTCCTCTCAACCACCCCATTCTGTTGGGGTGTATGAGCACAAGAACTTTGATGGACTATCCCTGCATCTCTAAACATACTTGCACAATGTGAATTAAAGAATTATGTACCACTATCACTCCTGAAAACCTTAACAAAAGCACCAAACTATATGTGTATAAGGGTCAAAAAGTCTTTCAATACAATGCATACATCACTCTTCAACTTCAAAAGAAATGTCCAAACCATTCTACTACAATCATCTACCAAAGTCGGAAATTATCTATTACCATCATAAGTGAAGGTCCTATAGGGACCCCATACATCTCCATGGACTAAATCAAACACATTATTAGCTCTACTAGTGCTTTGTGGAAAAGGTAATCATGTTTGTTTGGCTAAAGGACAAATGGAACAGGAATTGTTATTAGGAGAACTAACTTGTCTAACAAGGTGCATTTGCTGAAGAACTTTGTGTGGTACATGACCCAATCTTCTATGCCAGAGGTCTGTTTCATCTACCATGCTTACAGCTACTGAGTGATGTGGTGCTACTGAGTGTTGTTGTGCTTTGTGACTGGCATTGTGTGGCCAATAGTACAATCCATCATCCAAGCTACCAATCCCCCTCACCTCCCCAGTGTGAAGATCCTACAGTAGACAAAAATCAGGATAGAAAAGCATACAACACCTTAGTTCCCTTGTCAATTTGGAAACAGATAATAGATTATATCTAAAATATGGAATGTATAGCACATTGGATATAACCCCCTGATCCAATCTAGCCTTCCCAATAAGAGCTATTGGAATTTGTTGACCATTAGGCAAATGAACTCCTCTTGACTCAGTGTTAGACAAATTGTGCACCTCAGACATTATCTTAGAATTAGACACCATATGATTAGTATCCCCTGTATCAACTATCCATTTAGGGTCATCCTCACATTTAGTCACAGAACAACTGACTATACCTACTGAGCAGGCTGATATATCAGGTGTTGGTGAAGTGTTCCCTTTGTTCAGAAGATGCAATATCTGATCATACTGACTATCTGTGAAAGCCATGTTGACTCTTCCACCATGTTCTCCATGTCCTTGAGGTCCTGCACAACCTTGTAAGCATCTAACATATCCTCCAGATAATCCAGAGGGTCCTGCATGTCTTACATTACCTCTTAAATGACCATGTCTATCAGGGCCATATGATCCCATTCCGTCATAGTCTGTAGATGTAACATTCCCTGTGCTTCCACCTGAATAACCATAACTAGGAGCAGGTGATAAGTTTCCTGAGTTAGGAGTATGACCTGCATTGTATCCATAAATCTCTGGTGTAGGTTGATTCTGAATATAACCAGCCGTGCCACCATGTTGAACATTATGTGCTGCTATCTTCTTCTTCCCTTTAAACCAAGGAGGATACCCAATCAACTGAAAGCAGTCACCCATCACATGTCCTTTCATCTTGCAATGGTCACACTGTGCGTTAGGATCCTTGTACTTGGATTTTTGAGGCATTTGGGGAATTTGTCTTGTTGTCCAGATTGTAGTAACATCATTTCCTTCTCCCAAAGTCTTCAAACCTGTAGAATTGAGATCTGAATGAATCCTTTGGCTTTCATCTTCCATCACCATAGCGTAAGCCTGATTCAAAGATGGCTCTGTGGACTTCATGAGTATTTGCCATCTCGCTTGACTGTGAGTTTCATTCAGTCCTCCAAGGAACTGGAGAAGTCGCTGTTATTGAAGGTGCATCACATAATCCTTCGATTTTGGGCATGCACAACTAGGAGAAACCACCATAGCATCAAATTCTGCCCACATTTCCTTCAACCTAGTGAAGTATACATAGACGGAGTTTGTGCCTTGTGTAATGGTTGCAATTTCTCTATGCAACTAATAGATTTTCATGCGATTGACTTTGTCAAAATGCTCCTTCAGGTCCTCCCACACCAGATATGCATCAGAGGCATACACACTACTAAAAAAAAGGGAAAACCGACTTCACAAAACCGACATCCTGAGGTCGTTTTCCCCTGAAAAACTGACTCAAAAGCTCTAGTTGGAAAAAGCTTGGTCGCTTTTCTGTACCGACATCGGGAGGTCGGTACGGATATCGATTTTAATTTTAAATCCAAAAATTAAGAATGTAATATTTTTTTTATTTTGTTTTATTTTCAACTTCCTGAGGTCGGTTTTATTTAATTATATTTTTATTTATTGTTTTCCTTTCCGACATCTAGAGGTCGATTTCTTTTAAAAAGAATATTATTAAAAATATAATATACTGACCTCCAGTGGTCGGTATTATTTTATTTTTAATTTATTATTTTTCTTATCTGACCTCTTGGAGTCGGTATTGTTTAATTTTTAATTTATTATTTTTCTGGTTTTTGACCTCCTGTAGTCGATATTGTTTATTTTTTAATTTATTATTTTCCTGATTTTCCGACCTCATGAAGTCGGTATTGTTTAATTTTAATTTATTATTTTTCTAATTTTTCGACCTCCGGAAGTTGGTATTACTGAGTTTTTAATTTATTATGTTTATGATATTCCGACCTCCTGAAGTCGGTATTATTTAAATTTTATTTTTTTATTTCACGTGATTTCGACTTTCTAAGGTCGATTTTCTAGAAAATTTTATTCAAAAAACCAACTACTTGATATCGGTTTACTGGAAAATTTACCCAATAAACCGACCTCAGGAGGTCGATTTGTTGTCGATATTTTACCATAAAATTGACAGCAAATTGTTGCAATTTGAATTGCCTACCTGCATATTTGATAATGCACATATTAAACTAAACCAGCTCAAATAGCTGTCAATACGATATTTTTCTACATTTACATTTCACTACTTCAAATTAAACTTAAAATATGATCAAACAATCTAAAAAGTTTACAAACTATATATACTAAGTCTAAAATGTCTGGTAGCTAGGTACAACTACTCATCATCAGCATCCTCACCCTCCTCACCTTCGGTATCGGACTCATCCATTAGGCCCTTGATATCTATCACTGGCACACTGAGGAATAATCTTTCCCGACTCAAAAAGAGATTTTAACTGGGACTGAAGCTCCGCATACCTCTTGTTCTCTATCTCCTTTGCTGCTGCAATCTGTGCAATATGATCGTCTCTTTTCTTCTCCCTTTCGGTTGATGCAGCAAGCTCCGCAGTGAGCAGAGATATCTTCTCCTCTATTACAGATACGGTCGCTTTATCTATATTATCAAAGCCTGAAGATGATGGACAATAAAACCAGGGCTTCTTCTCTGCATAAGACTTTTCTGTGTAACCATAGACTGAACCTCTTATTGATTCATCCGCACTCTCTCGCCAAAATTGTTCTACTTGTTCATCTGTAAGTGGTGTGTCCTGACTTTCAGGAGGTTGAGTACTACGGTACTCCTGAATTCTTTGCACAAACGACTCCTATATTTAAATGAAGAACTCTTAGTATAAGAATATAATAGATAAAAGGAAAAAAAAGAATAAAAAGAATAGTTTGAATGCAGTTCTTACATGTGTCTATTGAGCACGTGTCTCACACCAACTTTCTTCATTTGTGGGATTTTTTGGCGTCTTTGTGTGACAAACCTTGAATAACTCTTCCTGAGTTACAGGCCTACCCAAGTCTTTTTCCTGCAAACAACATGCATATAATATGATTATTAATCTCCAAAAGCTACTTATCAAAAAGGAAAATTTTATTTAACTGAATTAAGAAAATATACCATTCTCTTCTTCCTAGTAAGATGGCTAATGGCCCCACCAGTATGCAGAGAGCCTCCCTTCTCCAATGCCCGAGCCTTCTTCCCGATCTCTCTTCTCTTAAGAAATTTTTCACCAGTTTTCCAGAAATCTAATAATTTGGCCCACATATCTGGCATCATAAAATATGGAACTCTCTTGTCTGTCCTACAATCAGAAAATAGGCCACTAAGCACCTTCCCAACTCTATATTTGAAGTTGCTTTGAACTTGATTCTCATGCTCGGGAGCCCATACGTAAGATTTCTGCAATAGAAAATAGTTAAATATTTATTCTAGAAATGTATAGCGAATTTAAATGTATATAATGTGAATTTAATTGATAAATATTTTTACCCTAAATTCCATGAAGATCTGTCCTTGGATATTAAGTGGTATCGAACCCCAAGTCGGGCACATATCATTATAAAATGATCTGATACACTCAATGATTATTTTTGTCATTCCTTCATCCGGAAATAACTTGCAATACAAGATTAACCACTTGGAATATAAATTCAAAAATTAAAAGATTAAAAGATAAACATATAAAAAGAAGATGTAATATAGTTGAATAATACCTATATCCTTTAGGCTCGATGATGAGTCCCCGGGTATGGTCTCTATCGCCTGGACCATGCACATCTGAGTGCTCAGTTGTGGGAGTATTAGAACCCGAGCCACAGGATCCAAGACGAATACCTGAAAGTCCAATTGATCCACTAGCAGCACTGGACTGACTAGTGTTGGCTGATGTCAAGGTAAACTGATGACCAAGACGGGAATAACCCTGCAGTGTTTGGTAACCCGACGTGGGTACCATGATGGGCACAAATATAGAATAACCAAAAAGTGGAGTCACGCAAGTAGAGGCATTATGTGACTGATATACCGAGTGAGTAGCTGAAAGTGAGGCTCATGGTGGGATATAAGCTCGCGGGGGCTCATCAACTATCACGACCCAGTGGGTCTTTCAGAAATATTGAGCTTTTTTTCTTTTTTGGATTGACGGATTTTTTTTGGTTAGCCTTGTTCTTATCTACCATCTATTAAAATGAAGGTGAAGTTAAAAGAAAAAACATAGAACTGTAAAGGAAAAACTCATAAAATGAAGGTCCAGTTAAAAACAACAACTTAGAACTGTAAAGTAAAAAACTACCTTAACTTAGAGGTTCTTCTACATTTTCCCCAAATTCAAAATCGGAATGCATCCCAAAAGAATCATGAATCATATTCGGCATTCTAGAATCTTGGACATAATTATATTCCGCAGATCTACTACTTTCACCAACAACAAAGTTACTAAACCTATTAATGTTACTATCAACTTCACCATGACTAGTCCAAACTGTATATCTTGGTTTAAAACCCTTCAACATAAGAGGCATAGAAACATTCTTTGTTGTTTGATATCTCACGTTTCTACAGTTAATACAAGGACACCTAATCAATTTTGAAGTTAAAAAAGGCTCAAGTGTCTTTTCATGATTTATAAAATGAATGACACCTTTTGCAAATTCCGAAATCATACCCGCTCGACCAGGATTATTTCTATTATACATCCAACTATGATCAGGTTCCATCTATACCAACAATAAATCAAACTAGAGCTTAATTAAATCACATTTGAACTAATTCTAATAACTAAATCACATTATTTCTAAACTAGTTCTAAACTAATTCCAACAACTAAATTCACCAACTAAACCACATTATTTTAAATAATAAGTTAAACTAGAGGTTAATTGAACCACATTTGAACTAATTCCAACAACTAAACCACATTAGTTTTAACTTAATACACTTCACTATTTTAAGTCACTAGTTCAAAATTTCAACTTACTAAACTTCACAATTTTAAGTCACTAGTTCAAAATTTCAACTAACAACTAACTACACTTTACTTATTTTAAGTCACTAGTTCAAAATTTTAACTTACTACACTTCACAATTTTAAGTCACTAGTTCACAATTTCAACTTACTAAACTTCACAATTTTAAGTCACTAGTTCACAATTTCAACTTACTAAACTTCACAATTTTAAGTCACTAGTTCAAAATTTCAACTAACAATTAACTACACTTTACTTATTTTAAGTCACAAATTCAAAATTTTAACTTAATACAAACTACATTTTACTTATTTTAAGTCACTAGTTCAAAATTTCAACTTACTACACTTCACAATTTTAAGTCACTAGTTCACAATTTTAACTTACTAAACTTCACAATTTTAAGTCACTAGTTCACAATATCAACTTACTAAACTTCACAATTTTAAGTCACTAGTTCAAAATTTCAACTAACAACTAATACACTTTACTTATTTTAAGTCACTTGTTCAAAATTTTAACTTACTACACTTCACAATTTTAAGTCACTAGTTCACAATTTCAACTTACTAAACTTCACAATTTTAAGTCACTAGTTCACAATTTCAACTTACTAAACTTCACAATTTTAAGTCACTAGTTCAAAATTTCAACTAACAACTAACTATACTTTACTTATTTTAAGTCACTAGTTCAAAATTTCAACTTACTACATGTCACGACCCAGACCGCCGTGAGTGGCACTCACCCAACCTCCGGGTGAGCGAACCATCACCTCCCCGAACTTAATCGTTCTAACAGCTCAAAACCAAGTGCAAAAAGTAAACTAGCATTTCAATAATAACAAAATAATTCTTTTAACTTAAACCTGCGGAAATTTACCCCCTAGAATCTGAAAGTCGCAGTACCAAACCATCTACAATTGTCAAAAATACGGGGATGCAACCCCAAAATAAGAAATAGTTTAAGGCCGAACAAATGGGCTACAACTCTAAAGATAGATTCAAGGTAGCGATCGAAGAAGCTCACCCTTAAAGTCTGGAAACGCTGGTGCTACAAATGAGGTCGCATCTCAGCCGCTGGAAGATTGCATGTACTCACAAAAGGAAAAACAAGTGCAGTATCAGTACATCACCATTGTGTACTGGTAGGATCATCAGTCAGTTTCCAAATAAAATAGTGTATAAGCAGTACAACAAATCAAGTATAAGTATGGAAGACATGCAACAAGTCAATAGGCACCCCTAGACTACAAGTCTCTACCTAGCTTGTTCCTACCTGAACTCCACCTCTTATAACTCTAAGCCACAATCACAAAATTCAATAAATCATCCTTTTTGCCTAGCCCGGACCCAACCTGGGATCCCTTCTAAACAAAACCTAAGTGTTAAACAGACAACCCAGCCTAATCCAAGACCAACTACACAGATATAACAGGATTCTCGGTCACTCAAGGACCACCAACGAATATCACAGTTCAATAAAACAGCCTGGTCCACTCACGAAACCAATAAAAATCAATGCAATGCAATAATATCCATGCAATGCAGCAATATCAATGCAATAATGGAGTAAAATAAACCCGTACCAGGCGTGGTACCTGAGCCAACCGTTAGTATTTTGTACTAGGCGTGGTACCCGAGCCAACCATTTGTTATACCCGTAACCTGGCGTGGTACCTGAACCAACAGTTAGTATTTCATACCAGGCATGGTACCCGATCCAACCATTTGTTATATCCGTACCAGGCGTGGTACCCGAGCCAACCAAATGTCAACAATCCACAGTCAAAATAATGAACAAACAACTTGTAAGCCAACAAGCAACACACCGTTCAATTCACAGACTGTAAAACAGGACCCTTAGACATTCTACACAATTCCTCTAATTCATGCAATTCATACAAACACTTAGATAAGAGTACAACATATACAACATTCACAAGAATCGTAAGCCATCACCTACCTCGGAATGATTCAAGCTCTACTCAACCTGAGCATCCCCGTGTTCCGGATTCCTTTCTCGTTCTGGGTCTAAAACAACACACAAGTACATGGAATTAACAAATAAGGCCTGCACATTACCCGGATTACACCAAAAACCATACCCCCAGGCCACCCATGATCATCCCACCCATTTTCCCGGGCTTCCCTCCATTAATTTCCCTAGTTCTATCATTTTCATGGATAAAAATAGAGAATTTAACAATATATGATCATAATATCTCACTTTTAACAATACCCAAGAACTTCCATGCCAAGAATCCCCCTTCTACCCGGATTCTACCATTCCTAGGTTATTTCAACTTTTCCCCAAGTTCCCTCCTAGCAATTCTACCGCATAGGAAAAGTAGTATGAAGTTTGGGGAGTAGAAATCTTACCTTAGGGTAGTAAAATAATGGAAAACGGAGGAAAATTGCCTGGAATCGCCTAGCCCTTCTCCCAAAAAGAAATTATGAAAACTGAATATTTTGGGGAATATTTCTGCATTAAATCCCGTCGAGCCCGCTATAGCGGTCCCCTCTCCGCTATAACGGTCCCGCTATAGCAAAAGACTTGTGTTATAGCGGTCCAAAGCGGCGTTGACCGCCTTGACCATCGCTATAGCGGTATTTTCTACTGTTATAGCGGAGGTCGCTACGGTGGAGCCGTTGCGCTTGTCACAGACAGAATGTCTGAAAATCTCAAAAATTTGCCTATTTTACAACACACTTGCTTCCCCCGATGATCTGAAACACCCCTTCACGTCAAACGCGATTTCGAGAGTTCTACTTACCCGAATTTGATTCTGAAAAGTCCCCCGGACTCCTTTATGTCTTGGCTACATGGAAAACTAGCTCAAAACAAGACACCTAACTCAATCCTTACCCGAATTTCCCTAGACTCCACCTCGCTCCAAAACTGACCGAGGCTAGCCTAGCCCAAAATTTCAAACTCCCAAACTCAAAGTTTTCTAATTCAAAAACTTGGCACGATTGTGTCACGACCCGATTTCTCAGGTCATGATGGTACCTACAACCCTCTAGTAGGCAAACCAATTCCCGTAGCCCGTAATGGTTAGTAATGGGCTACTACCAAACCAATACGCACAATAAGCAGAAAGTAAACGAAAGCAGAATATAAAGATAAGATAACGCGGAAGCAATTTACATGAATATATACATAATGAAACTACACCAATCCCAAGACTTGGTATCGATAGTACAGAACCTTCTAATAGAGTACAAGTGCTAGAAATAACAAAATACAATACAAATTTGCCTCCGAAAATACAAGGAGCAACAGTACAACAGATGAGATAGAGACAAGCCCCCACCATCAGGCGCTCACCCTAGTCTCGAAGATCCAAAAGTTGCACGAGTCTCCAACATGATCAATGGCGAAAGCTCAGCTAATATCCGCACTAAAAAATGCAGAAGTGTAGTATGAGCACCAAGAAAACAGGTACTCAGTAGGCATCATCGGCCCACTGAGCGCATATAAGATATAAAAACAGTAAGTAACAGATAGCAAGAAAGCAGTCACTGAAGCAATAAGCAAGGCCCAAGGAGCTAGCACAAATCATCCATAACCAAGAGCTACAAGTAACACATGCCAACATAGAGAATATAACTACACAGAATCATAGGTGAAGGAAAGGAGAAAGCACCTGGAGTCCTCGCACAACAATATAAGTAAGCAAAGAGAGAGAGAGTTTGAGAAAGTGGTCGTATACCGGTAACTTCAAGTAAAGGAAAAGAAGGAAAGCAGTCTATCATACTCAAAAATGAAATCAACAAGTATAAGGAAATCACAACACAAATCCAATTACAAGGTAGCATCACAGAAATCCACCCCACAAGTCCAACCCTAGGATAGAATAACTAACCCACAACAACTGAGAGATATACTCAAATCTCGATAAGAATGGAACCAGAATCTCACACTCTTCTCGGAAGGCCACACAAAAGTTCCTCAATAAGATAGGGCTCCCTAATCCGCTCAATAATCAAAAAATCCCAAAATCGGAGCCTCATGATGTGCCGCCATTCTACGGCACGTTTAGCCTCCTTTAACTAAGAATAATCGCGAGTTTTCAAGCAACCGTCGTCGTTTTTGATGTTTTTATATTATATTTGCAGGAAAAGGAGACAAACGTAGAAAAGGAAGGAAATCCTATCAAAAGAGCGTTTCTGGATAAGAGTGATGGCCGCCGCGACGGCCAGTCACCAAGGTGACGGTCCATCACCTTGGCCGTAAAGTGAGGCAGCACCACTGCCTAGGAGTGACGGCCCGTCCGACGGCCCATCTGACGGCCCGTCACTGACCTGACGGACCGTCACCCAAGCCACCAAGATGAAACGCACTCCTCAAATGCATTTTTTACCCTATATACATGTAAGTCGTCGAGCAGGTGACGACTTACCTAAAAATTTATCATAAAACGCATATAAAGTTGTAAGCCATCACCTGGTGGACGACTTACCTGAGAATTCTCCTGGAAACTCACTGTTTAGCAGTGACGGTTCAAGTGACGGTCCGTCAAGCTTGTGACGGTCCGTCACCCCAAACCGTCAAGTTGAGGCAGTACGCGACGTGGATTCCGAACGTTTTTGGGTTTATTTCCTGGACTCCTATAAATACCCTATGTTAGGTTTATTTTATTTGTTGTTAAACATATTCATTACCAATTGATTACCAAATAGTTTTAGGAGATTTTTAGTCTACTTTTGAGAGAAGGAAACACGCAAGAATATGTTTTCTTCTTCTTGAATCGTGTTCTTGATTGTTCTTGGGATCTTGGTTTCTTGTTCTTGGATAATTGAAGCTTGTTTTCATTATATTGTAAGAATATTTTTCTCTTTATTATGAATACGACTCTCTTCTCTTTTCTTAATAGCATGATTAACTAACTTCCCACAACTAGGGTTGTGGGAGCCATGGCTAAAGTAGCGATATAGATTCAGGGTAGCGTCGGGTTCAATATTTATGAGTGTCACATTGTTAATCATTCATTCTTCACATTTTCTAGTGGTTGCAAACATTAGAACATGCCTAGGTTTAATTTGCATGAGTAAAGAAATTAAAACCAGGAAACTTGATTAACTACGAGGATTCGAGACTACCAACTCTCGTCTTATGATTAATGATGTAACTAGATTAATCTACTTGATGTTTAGGATTGAAATATAAAAGCTCACCTTTTCAAGTTCGACAGAATTGAAAAGGAAATTCGTCTATTTAGTTGAGAAACGTTTAGATGATACCATTAATTCAATCACATCGTGACACGCATATAAGAAAGAACCCGGTTAAGCTTAAATCGACATTGTTACAACGCCATGGTGAACACTTCCCTAGTTTTCTCTCATATTGATTTAAACTTGTACATTATTGTTCGTTTTGTTTACACATTGTTCACACAAAAACCCCTCTATTTACCGGAAACTATCGACCATTAGTCATCTAATTCACTAAAGACTTAACCTTCACCTTATTCCCTGTGGGATCGACCCCAACCTCTGTTGGGTTCTATATTTGACGACGACCGCTTATGCTTCATAATTTGAGGTGTAGTTTGGGCGTTATCAAATTTTGGCGCCGTTGCCGGGGAATACGGTTGTTTATTAAGTCTTGTGTGTTTATTTGACTCTTAGTCATATTTCCTGCTTTTATTTTTATTTGTTGTTTTTGTTTTTACAGGGTACATAGTTGTGCATGCCAAGTACCCGAGGCTCGGGTGAACCAATATTACCCTACGACCCCGAGCTGGCAAGAACGATCAGGCAAAACATGAATGAGCAACAACAAGAGGCAGCAAGACTCGCTGCAGCGCAGCAAGCCCAACAACGTTTGAATGCTGGTGGTCTTGAGGTCGACATGGAGTTGAATGATGAGGATATCGATTTGGATGGAGTTGGTGCTACGGGCGCCATTGTTCTTCCTCCGCTAGCGCCCGGGGCCAAGTTCAACATTACTAGCACAATGATTCAGTTGTTGAACTTGAGAGGAGTGTTCCGCGGTGTTGCTAGTGACGATCCAAACTGACACTTGATGAATTTCGTGGGTATCTGCAAGTCGTTCGAACTGCCTGGAGTAAGTCAGACAGCGATCAGGCTCAGGTTGTTTCCGTTATCTCTGTCTGATGAGGCAGCGTTATGGTTGACAGAGCTAACCCCCGACTCTATCGCAACTTGGGGAGAGTTGAAAGGAGCTTTCCTAGAAAGGTTCTTTCCTCCCTCTAGGATGATACAGTTGAGGGATGAAATTAGCAATTTCAGACAACAACCCCATGAGGCGTTACATGAGACCTGGTTGCGATTCAAGAAGAAGCTGACGCAATGCCCGAACCATCAGTTGAATGACAATTTTTTGATGCAGACATTCTACAGGGAACTGAATTCGGCTACCAAGCCGACATTGGATAATGCAGCAGGTGGAGCGTTTATGGGTCTCACTTTTGCCGATGCCACAGCTATCTTGGACAGGCTCACCAAAACCAACAGGGCCTGGCATACATGTGATACAGAGGTAGCAGCTAGCACTTATGCAGTTGGTATGTCAGCTGAGCAGCGCATGAAGGAGGAAGAGCGGGACCAAGATATGGCCCATCTGAAGATGCAAATGGACCTACTGACAAAGCATTTGTTGTCAGGAGGTATTGAAAAGGTGAAAGTTGTGGGTTCCCAAGGTAGAGCAGCAGAGTTTGAATCTGATGAGGAGGAGAATTATTTGGGTGGTTTCCAGGCCAACGGCCAAGGAAACCAAGGTCGGAACTATCAGAAGGACAACTACTACGAAAAAGCTGGCTACAGAGATCGTGATCAAGGGAACTGGAAGAATAACACTGATAGAGGTGGGTTGTATGTACCACCTGGAAATCGGGATAGAGCTAGCACCGAGACAGGGACGTCCAAATTGGAGAACATGATGGCGAAGATGCTGCTAAAGGTGGAATCTACTGACTCCGCGGTGAAGGAGATGAGGACCAAACTATCAACAATGAGTCAGGTAGTGGATTTACATTCCACCTCGATCAAGCAATTGGAGCAACAAGTGGGTCAGATCTCGACGGCTCTAAATCAAAGGAGGACAGGTACCTTGCCGAGCGACACCATTTAAAATCCGAGGAAGGATGGGAGCTGTATGGCGATCACTACAAGAAGCGGTAAAACATTACCAGAATCACATCTGGTAATTCAGACTCAAGGTGATGTTGCGGTCGACAAGGCGGTGGAGGATGCTACGCAAAGGCCCGCGGATAAAAGCAAGGAAGCTGAAAAACTTCCAACGATGATGCCTCGGCCACCGCCTCCGTTTCCGCAATGTTTGAAGAAGAAAGTGGAAGATGGCAAGTTCCTGAATTTCATGACCATGCTCAAGCAGATATCAATAAACATCCCACTGGTGGAAGCGCTTGAACAAATGCCCGGATATGCCAAGTTCATGAAGGACTTGATTACCAAGAAGAGGTCAGTGAGCGTGGAACCAGAAGATAACCTCCACCACTGCAGTGCTATTTCCTCAAGATCGTTAGTGGACAAGAAGGAAGATCCAGGTGCTTTTATTGTTCCTTGCACTATCGGGAAGCTCAACTTTGGAAAAGCATTATGTGATCTTGGTGCTAGCATCAACTTGATACCGCTAGCAATCTATAAACAATTGGGTTTGGGAGCTCCCAAACCAACGACCATGAGGGTGCTAATGGCTGACCGTTCAGTAAAGCGACCGGTGGGAATATTGTCTGATGTGCTGGTAAAGGTTGGTAAGCTTATATTCCCAGCTGACTTTGTGATCTTGGATTGCGAAGTGGACTTTGAAGTCCCCATAATCTTGGGACGACCATTGCTGGCCACTGCGAGAGTGTTGGTTGACATGGAAAAAAATGAACTGACATTCAGGTTAAACAATGAAATTGTCAAGTTTGATGTGTGTAAATTGATGAAGCAACCAAGAGACATGAGAGTGGTCACGGTCATTGATGTGGTTGAGGAAGCCCCTGCGGAGTTGCATATTGAGGAGAAGGGTCCTGTCGAAACCCTAGCTGCTACTAAAATGAGGTTGCGATCGCAAGAAGGGAAACATGTTGAGGAAGGCGGTGAAAACAAACCAAGGAAGAGAAAACACCGCAAGAAAACCAGTAAAGAAAGAGTAAAGAAGTTGCCGTGACTAGCTGCGGAGCCGATAAAAGATGAAGTTGGAGCTCAACGAGATGGGGTAGCTGGCACCTATTCCATCAATTTCGCCTGCTTTGGAGACCCTGGCGGTCTCCAACATCATGCCAGACTCTGAGCCCCATGGACTTCATAGGTATTCCTTTCTCTCATAGTTTTAGTTTTCACATGTATGCATTGGGGACAATGTATGAGTCTAAGTTGAGGGTGTTGGATTACCTGTGAGTCTTTCACCACCGAGGGTTTTTGTTGCCGTGTTTTTTTTCCCTCCGGTGTGCTATCTAGTAGAACCGGCACGTTTAGGTTGTCGTTTAAATTTTAGTTGTTTTTAGTGTCTATAGAAAGCATGGCGTTTTCTTTGAAAAATGTTCTAAAAGGAGCCCCCTCTGAAAAAATTGATCTTGTACTTATGTTTGAAACGATTGACCGTCTGGATCCTTGGATGTCATTGTGTGGTTATGATTGGAATAAGTATGCTTAAGCCGAGTTGTTGTCTTGATAGTTGGTAGTGGTATGGATTCTTGGTGCCAAGTGTGTGTGAGCGTATTGTTATAAATTCTTACTCTGTGCATGCATCTAGAACTTGCCCGGTCTATTTTGTTAAGTTTGAAGTTGATTGCTTAGGAAAGGATCACAGGCCCTTTTTGTGTGCAGTCCACTTAGCCTATAAGACCGTCCAAATGTAAATAATCCCTTTGATCCCTGTTTGAGCCATAATGGACCCTATTCTTTTGATAACCTGTCACCGTTTCTTTTTAACTTTGAACCCTTATTTTGGCCCTGGTCCTTCCTTGGATATCGTGCACCTCAACTCAGGCAATCAGCCTAAGTTGAGGTTGGCTACTATAGAGGTGATAAGAAAAATAGGATGTATAAGATTGGTTGTGGATAGAATGAAAATTCCGGGTGCGTGTCTTAGAAAAGAAAGATAAAGAAACAAAAAAAAAAAGGAGATGAAAAAGAACGAAAAAGAAACAAAAAGAAGTGTCAAAATAAAGAGGCCGCACCTGTAGCTAGAAAGAAGGGAATAAAGAGGTGAATAAGGATTGACAAAGTGTAGCTAAGTGGAAATAGTAGGTCGGTGATTCCAAGGAAGGTTTAGTCACTATTCCCCAAACGTATCCTACCTGCACCCGAAGCCTCATTACAAGCCTAAACAAGTCCTGTAGTGATCCTGAGTGGCTTTCTAAAAAAACTGAAATAGAATAGCAAGGGCAAGCTTATGGCATAGCATGTGCATTGTTTGAAATCGTTTGTGAGTGTGAGCGCCTTACCTAGTCCAAAATCTTGTGTGTGGGACTTCTTAGTGGTGAGGGCACCAAGATCTCTGTATTATCTATTGACTGTTGGGATAGCTGTTGTGTGTGTATGTAGAATATTCGATCATATCAGAATGACATGTTTGGATCCTTGCAAGTTAGCGTTTCATACATTTGTGTGCTACCGGGGGGGCTTGATTTAAATTGAAAGTTGTTGAATGGCCATGAGTTGCTAGGGACACAAGTTTGTTTTCTTAGTTGAGTCGTCTTATTGTTTTTCTTTTGTTGTCATGTTGCTTGAGGACAAGCGAACGTTTTAAGTTGAGGGTGTTGATGTGCCGCCATTCTACGGCACGTTTAGCCTCCTTTAACTAAGAATAATCGCAAGTTTTTAAGCAACCGTCGTCGTTTTTGATGTTTTTATGTTATATTTGCAGGAAAGGGAGAAAAACATAGAAAAGGAAGGAAATCCGATCAAAAGAGCGTTTCTGGATAAGAGTGACGGCCGCCGCGACGGCCAGTCACCACTGCCTAGGAGTGACGGCCCGTCTGACGGCCCGTCTGACGGACCGTCACCCAAGCCACCAAGATGAAACGCACTCCTCAAATGCATTTTTTACCCTATATACATGTAAGTCGTCGAGCAGGTGATGATTTACCTGAAAATTTATCATAAAACGCATATAAAGTTGTAAGTCGTCACCTGGTGGACGACTTACCTGAGAATTCTCCTGGAAACTCATTGTTTAGCAGTGACGGTTCAAGTGACGGTCCGTCAAGCTTGTGACGGTCCGTCACCCCAAACCGTCAAGTTGAGGCAGTACGCGACGCGGATTCCGAACGTTTTTGGGTTTATTTCCTTGACTCCTATAAATACCCTATGTTAGGTTTATTTTATTTGTTGTTAAACATATTCATTACCAATTGATTACCAAATAGTTTTAGGAGATTTTTAGTCTACTTTTGAGAGAAGGAAACACGAAAGAACACGTTTTCTTCTTCTTGAATCGTGTTCTTGATTGTTCTTGGGATCTTGGTTTCTTGTTCTTGGATAATTGAAGCTTGTTTTCATTATATTGTAAGAATATTTTTCTCTTTATTATGAATACGACTCTCTTCTCTTTTCTTAATAGCATGATTAACTAACTTCCCACAACTAGGGTTGTGGGAGCCATGGCTAAAGTAGCGATATAGATTCAGGGTAGCGTCGGGTTCAATATTTATGAGTGTCACATTGTTAATCATTCATTCTTCACATTTTCTAGTGGTTGCAAACATTAGAACATGCCTAGGTTTAATTTGCATGAGTAAAGAAATTAAAACCAGGAAACTTGATTAACTACGAGGATTCGAGACTACCAACTCTCGTCTTATGATTAATGATGTAACTAGATTAATCTACTTGATGTTTAGGATTGAAATATAAAAGCTCACCTTTTCAAGTTCGAGAGAATTGAAAAGGAAATTTGTCTATTTGGTTGAGAAATGTTTAGATGATACCATTAATTCAATCATATCGTGACACGCATATAAGAAAGAACCCGGTTAAGCTTGAATCGACATTGTTACAACGCCATGGTGAACACTTCCCTAGTTTTCTCTCATATTGATTTAAACTCGTACGTTATTGTTCGTTTTGTTTACACATTGTTCACACAACCCCCCCCCTATTTACCGGAAACTATCGACCATTAGTCATCTAATTCACTAAAGACTTAACCTTCACCTTATTCCCTGTGGGATCGACCCCAACCTCTGTTGGGTTCTATATTTGACGACGACCGCTTACGCTTCGTAATTTGAGGTATAGTTTGGGCGTTATCACCTCAACAGGCTAACCATCACTAATCCTTCAAGAACCGAATGCCAACACAAGCTCTATATAACTACAGGAGTAAATATAATCTACCTACAGTCCTAACGGCCGCCCATACAATCGAGGAATGCAATCAAGTGAAAACAAACCCTTTGGCATCCCATACTACCGGAGCGTACAATCAACAAACAGTAAACAAGGGTGGAGCCTTAAACAATGAATGATATGATGCATCAAGATCTCAGGTGAAATGGTATCTCTGTATGTACCCCTTCTGGAGCCGATCGAGCCCAGCAGGTAGGTTCTATGGAAGGACACTGCATGTATACCTCTACTCCACTGTATACCCCTCCCTCCAGCACACGCAGCCCGAAGCCCCAAGCCTGGAGCGGCAAGGTCCATGGAGGTCCCAAACCAACATACTAGATGGCCCGCATGTCAAAAATCCCCAAGTAAAGCTGCCTGGAGAGTGTCCGGGTCTAAATCGGTAAATCAAATAGTTCTAGCGCACGGCCCCGCCGAGCCTAGTATTATCTCAAAAGTTGTAGTAAAATAAGTCTAGCCCTTGGCCCCGCCGAGCCTAGTATTATCACGAAAGCTATGGTATATAAGCATGGCACTCGACCCCATCGAGCACAGAAAAAGTGGAACTATTGATAAAACATCTTTTTAGAACTTTCCTTATCCCAAGAAGATTCACAAAATAAGTCAAACCATTTCCAAATCATTTCTGCATAAAATGGGGCCCCCAGGCCATGCAAGGTTTAGAAAATAGTTCCAGTAGGCCTGAAGCCAAAACAGTAGTAAACATGGAAGAAACCTCTTTATATGCATAGAACTGGTATGATCATACACACAATAGCAGCCCCGAAACTCACAATCAACCTAACGGCCCTGCACAGGCTCCAAAGCTACTCAGCAAGTATAACCAGCCTAGAAGGATAATTCTATGTCTGGGACTCGCGAACATTCCCAAATAACCCACCATCTATGTTTCAGAGTCAACACAAGGCCGCACAGGACCACAAGGGTAATGTACAATACTACACGAATACTACAAATAGCGCATGAAATAACGGACAAACAAGGCGGACAAAGTCTGGGGCACCAACCTATAACAACCCACCCAAGGATGTTAATTAATGCAGTTATAGCCTATATGCATAGAGTCTAGGTAGGGAAAGCCATAACCTACCTGTCATCCGATGACTAGCTGCGGGAAGGCGTCATCCAAGCTCGAACTGCTCTGGGAAGCACCGAATCACAAAAAAAATACTTTCAACTGAAGCCCCAAAGGCGTCTCTATGAATCCTGACCAACCAAGGTAATGTAACAATTGCTAGAATCGACAAGGCTGCCAGAATGAGTCATAGCCAATTGATAAGGTGATAATGTCACACTCATGACCATCCAACTCCAAAGTATAAAATGAGGTCAATAACAATAATAAATGGCATACAAATCCAACAACAATATGCAACCCACATCTCAAAGGAGCGACGATCTCCCGAGGCACTATTTCAAGGCGTACTTCACGTTGTTCAATCCAATCACTATCGTATGCGATCCCAAAAAGAATCGCACAAATTTCCCAATCCCTCCAGCACCTTACCACAACCAGTACACAACAACAATAACCAAACATAATAAGATAAAGGGATTGTCCAAAGCCATAATATCCAAAACACCACTTCGTGGCTCAGAAAGCTGTAAAAATGATACTAGAACATGTAATTACGAAGGAGGATCGTAGAGGAGATACTTCCTGGAAAAATATATTCAATATCCCATGCTAAACAACCTTCCTCCTCGCAGGAACAACAACCGGATCTAAATTCAACAAGAAACTACTACGAGATATTGGCAACAATAACTTTTCATAACTAGAAGCTTAAAATCTTGATTCAACAAATAGATAAGTGTACGGGATTCATACCTTGCCAATATAACTCCGTAGCTACTCCCAAATACTCAAAAAACACCTACTAGCTTGCTGACACAACACCCATGGAGATACACTTTGAAATCGATGGGAAAAACTATACCAAAATGATGAGCTCTCTCCGTAGAGCAACTTCCGCTAAACTTCCGAATTGAAAGGATCAAAGTCCATGGAGTATTTAGGGGATTTCCCTCTGATTTTATATGAATTTTGGTTGATTTTTATGAGTTAAAACGAAGCTGAAACAACCTTTATAAAGAAAAATCGACTTAGGATAGGGGGGCCCACCTTGACATGCTTGCTTGTGCAGTCTTACAAAATGTGAATATCTCTCTATTCTGAAGTCGTATTGACGAATGATTTAGTGCGTTGGAAACTAGACTCGTAGACCTTTAATTTGGTAGGTCGGGGGACTTCTAACTCTTTATAGATTGGGAGAAACACCCCAAGATATTTAACCCAAATTTAAAGAGAATTCCATAAAGGAATTTACAATAACTTTTTTCGACTTTTGTTTCGCAACTTGCTTGAATTCAAAACTTATCATACGACCATTTTGCGATTATAATACCTCATAACACATCCTTCTTAGTATATTAGACACAATTAGTCTTACCTCGAAGGTACGGGTTAATTTAAACCTTCCAAACGGGCGAGGTGTTACATGAGGCATTTCTTTAACTCAAAATTTTGTGTAAGGGATTCCTTTGACCTAGGACCTTGGTTTAATTCTTTGATATTACCAAGGATGTTGACTGAAGTCAACGATTTCCAAAATTGAAGCTCTAAAACAAGGGACGGCCATAAGGACCAAACAAATGGCCTGGACACCGAACTGCCGGTCCCGACAAGCCATAAATGACTTGGGGCCGCTACAGGCAAGCTCTAATGGTACAAGAAAGGGGAAACTGTGTAAATGAATGGAAGGGTCATTACATCATCCACTACTAAAAATACTTTCATCCCCAAAAGTCAGGAAAGAAGAAAATACTAGAGATTTAAGAATAGCGGATACAACGCCCACACTACTCTCTCATTTAACTCGAGTAGCCTCTACGATCGGACGACACCCAATAGAACAGAACCAAAGAAAGCAACCAAGCCTTAATTTCTTACTAGCCAAGCTAGATTTCAACCTCCAAAGTTCTGCCAATCCAAACAGAACATCGAGAATCTCAACCAAAAAGCACCGACACAACACCGAAACTAGAGCACCAAGGCGATCAACACACGAAACTCGAATCCTCAAAACAATAACCAAGTTTACCAGAAAATTCATCAACCCAAAACTCTAACACATGAACCCGTTGTTTCGCAAAACCCTTTTTTATTCTGAACTGAATCCTTTAGCACTAAAAATGGGAAGTTGCGTACAAGTCGAACACTCAAACCACCCTCGAAGCATCAATTGACACACCGAAGAACCATAGTTCCCGCTTATACTTTACCACAAATGAAGTCACCCATTTTATTCAAACTCATTTCAAGCCAAGATATAGGCTACTAGCCTTTGCCATCCAAGATAACAATTCGTATCATATCATTGAAAACTAAAGTTACCTGCCCTGACTGACCATCAACCAATGAACGAACACTTTTGCTAACATGAAACTCGCTAACTGAACCTAACAGAACAACCTATCTGAACCCTACTGAAGTTTGCACACCAGGGTTAGGAAAGGCATGAAAGAACACCCTGTGTTGACAGAGAAATTTCCAAGCTGTAGAACGAACAAAGTCAACCTCACTGAACCGTGCCAAGCCTGAATCAACTGAAAGTGAATGAACCAGGGCAACCTTCCCAAAAGACCCAAACCAAAACCACGATCCTGCAAGAAGTGTGGTAAGCCTACCACAAAGTCTGTAACCATGAGTCAAGCTCCAAACTCTAGAAAACACTGCTGCTACTCTAAACACTCGAACACCATTTGGTTGTGAAATTGCCTTAGAAATCTCACCTCAGGAAGAAGTCCACCATGCCACGAATATCATGTCCAAACACTCCGAAGGCAAAGGAAAAGGTGTCTAGGGTTCAAAGTTACCATCTAGCCATAGAAATATTTGCATATACTTTCAACTCATTCCTTTGGCTCGAATCAACCGCTCTACTGGTTCTGCAAACAACCAACCACTTCGAAGCATATATCATAACGAACTTCTAGTTCATACTGGCCGAGTCTAACCAACACTGGAACCTCACATAAACAACAACTCCAGGGGAATCAATTAAACAAGCTTTCAAATCCTCGGCAAATGAATGGAAATTACCAGTCCCTACGTATCATCAGAACTCAAAATAGCCTCGCTAGTCTCAACCCGCACAAGCTGACCACATAAAGCATACACCACTGCTGAAGCTCAAACTTACGCCGCTGAGTCTGTCCAACCATGGTAGAAGGACCTCGTACTAACTGGAACATTGCTGAAATCTGGAATATCCCTCCTCTTGCAGAGGTTAGTCATGGGCTAGGTGTCCAAGGCCAATAGCCACATCCGCAACTGAAGTAGAGAAGCTAAGTTACCCGCACCCACTGCCTCCCGGCACTAGAATGCTGCAACCAAATAGAAACTGCCACGAACCATCTGATGTAACCTACCAAGCCATGATTCTGAACCCCGACTTTCAAAACTGCCAACCAAAGCCTTGGTCGAACCCGTATGCTGCCAATGAACCCTTAAGAACCCAAGCCAACTAGGCCTGAATATGCAAGTTGCCAACACCACAGCTGCTACTGAAACAAAAACCATTCGATGGAAAACCCACGACAATGTGTAGACGGCTGAATAGAATCACCAACACATAATCCTAAAGCAAACCTTCATCGCCACCTCAGGCAACTACTAGGACACATAAACACAAACAAAGTGTCGTCTCCCTTCTTTTTCAACTAAACAAAAATCCTTCCTTAGCACATACAAAACCTTACAAATCCTTTTCTCGAATAAGAACCTGAAGCCATTACCTTACTTCTCATAGCTGCACATCAAATTCAATAAGGCAGGAGAAGAATGGGCCGGATGCCCAACTCACCTAAAATGCTTACGAATACAACCCAACCACGAGGTTACGATCAACACTTAGTCAGAAGTGCTAAGGTAAAAACCCAATCACAATGCCAATATCAAGAGCTCATCCAAAGAACTACGATCAGGATTCGTTCCAACTGGAGCTGGGGATACAACAAAACACCCAACAGACCAGGAACTGGAGGAGACTATGGGAATAACCCACATGCCTACCAACCTCCTAAACTAATCAACAAAAAAGGTCAACTCTAGACACTCGGGAGGCCAAACCGATCTATGCACACTAGCATAACAATATCTCCCAACTAAGGCAAAATCTAAAATCCAGCCCAACTATCGGTAATACACCGAACCATCACACGCATCTCTAGCCACGCTAGATAACGGCCTAGGAAATAACCATCTAGGACCGCTATAAAGGAAGACTCAAAGCAAGCCTAGAACCACAACAAACAGAAAGCGAGCTCTACAAAGCCTACTCACAAGCTACAACTCTGGGTAAAACACCTCAGAGGGCTAACTCACCCCTATCCACTACTAAAGAATAAACTACCAATAAAATAACAAATTGATACTACAATTCAGGTAGCCAAACACTAAACAAGTAGCAGGTAGATATGTAAGCAATTTCATGATAGAAGGGATAGAATCGCAACACGAGCGGGACTAATGCAAGTTGAAGGTAGCAAAAGCCTATCCTGGAGCAACGATATCAGGAACCTCTATCTCTGGCCCACCAAGAGGAGCATCAAGCTGATGGGATCTAACTCTGGACTGAGTAGGTGAAACTGAAGGCCCAACCAGCCCTCGCCAGGGACAAGCTCTATAAAGGTGACCAATCTCTCCACAATGATAACAACCAGGTTGTCCGGGATACACAATCGTGGGGCAATTCCTAGCAAAGTGCCCACGCTCACCACACCAAAAATAGCCTCTACCAGATGAATTCTGACGAGAAAATCTTGCCTCGTACTCCAATACTGACAGACAACCCTGCTGAAGAACTGGAAGCTCAACCCTAACTGAAGCACCACTCGCAGAACTAGGTACTGAAACACTCACTGGAGGACTCAGAGTCCTATCCATGATGTCCTGAAGTGTTGAGGTCGCTATAAATCCAATTAGAGGCTGGGCCAATCCCACACCCCCTATCTGAGGCGATAAACCCTCACTCTGAAGTCCTAGCACTAATGGAAGCACTGAAGCAATAGGCACAGAAGCCTCGACACCAACCGCTATCACACTCGTCTGAGGCATCTTATAATGAATGAACAACCAAAGTTTTAGAAGTCAATAAAGCCAGGAACGCACGATAAGGAGTCAAGAAGATGAAACTTTTCCTAACAATACCCTATAGCCTCCCTAAGATAGGATACGGACGTCATAGTACCAATCCGCAAGACTCTACTTAGATACTTGCTTTTGTACCACGACACCGGTGAACCTAGAGCTCTGATACCAAGCTGTCACGACCCGATTTCTCAGGTCATGATGGCACCTACAACCCCCCAGTAGAAAAACCAATTCTCGTATCCCAGAATGGTTAATAATAGGCTACTACCAAACCAATACACACAATAAGCAGAAAGTAAACGCAAGCAGAATATAAAGATAAGACAACGCCGGAAGCAATTTACCCGAATATATACATAATGAAACTACACTAACCCCAAGACTTGGTATCGACAGTACAGAAGCTTTTAATAGAGTACAAGTGCTAGAAGTAACAAAATACTATACAAATTTGCCTCCAAAAGTACAAGGAGCAACAGTACAACAGATGAGATGTAGACAAGCCCCGACCATCAGGCGCTCACCCTAGTCTCGAAGATCCAAAAGTTGCACGAGTCTCCAACGTGATCAACGACAAAAGCTCAGCTAATATCTGCACCAAAAAGTGCAGAAGTGTAGTATGAGCACCAAGAAAATGGGTACTCAGTAGGCATCATCGGCCGACTGAGTGCATATAAGATATAAAAGCAGTAAGTAATAGATAGCAAGAAAGCAGTCACTGAAGCAATAAGCAAGGCCCAATGAGCTAGCACAAATCATCCATAACCAAGAGCTACAAGTAACACATGCCCGCATAGAGAATATAACTACACAGAATCATAGGTGAAGGAAAGGAGAACGCACCTGGAGTCCTCTCACAATAATATAAGTAAGTAAAGAGAGAGAGTTTAAGAAAGTGGCGGTATACCGGTAACCTCAAGCAAAGGAAAAGAAGGGAAGCAGTCTATCATACTCAAAAATGAAATCAACAAGTATAAGGAAATCACAATACCAATCCAATTACAAGGTAGCATGACAAAAATCCACCCCACAAGTCCAACCCTAACATGGAATAACGAACCCACAACAACTGAGACATACTACTCAAATCTTGATAAGAATGGAACCAGAATCTCACACTTTGCTCGGAAGTCCACACAAAAGTTCCTCAATAAGGTTGGGCTCCCTAACCCTCTCAATAATCAGAAAATCCCACAACCAGAGACTCAACAGGCTAACCATCACTAATCCTTCAAGAACCAAATGCCAAGACAAGCTCTATATAAATACATGATTAAATATAATCTACCTACAATCCCAACGGCCGCCCATACAACCGAGGAGTGCAATCAAGTGAAAACAAACCCTCTGGCATCCCATACTATCGGAGCGTACAATCAACAAATAGCAAACAAGGGTGGATCCTCAAACAATGAATGATATGATGCATCAAAATCTCAGGTGAAATGGTATCTCTGTATGTACCCCCTCCGGTGCCGATCGGGCCCAGCAGGTAGGTTTCATGGAAGGACATTGTCCGTATACCTCTACTCCATTGTATACCCTTCCCTCCGGCAGACGAAGCCCGAAGCCTCAGGCCCGAAGTGGCAAGGTCCATGGAGGTCCCCGACCAACATACTAGATGCCCTGCATCTCAAAAATCCCCAAGTAAAGCTGCCTGGAGGGTGTCCGGGTCTAAATCATTAAATTAAATAGTTTTAGCGCATGGCCCTGCCGAGCCTAGTATTATCACAAAAGCTGTAGTAAAACAAGTCTAACCCTCGGCCCTTTTGAGCCTAGTATTATAATGAAAGTTGTAGTATATAAGCATGGCACTCGACCCCATCGAGCCCGGAAAAAGTGGAACTATTGATAAAACATCTTTTTAGAACTTTCCTAATCCCAAGAAGATTCACAAAATAAGTCAAACCATTTCCAAATCATTTCCATCAAAAACAGGTCCCCCGGTCCATGCAAGGTTTAGAAAACAGTTCCAGTAGGTTCGAAGACAAAACAATAGTAAAACATGGAAGAAACCTCTTAATATGCACAGAAATGGTATGATCATACACACAATAGCCGCCCCGCAGCTCATAATCAACCTAACGGCCCTGCACAGGCTCCAAAGCTACTCAGCAAGCATAACCAGCCTAGAAGGATAATTCTATGTCTGGGACTCACGGACATTTCCAAATAAACCACCATCTATGTTCCAGAGTCAACACAAGGCCGCACAGGACCACAATAATAATGTATAATACTACGTGAATACTACAAATAGCGCATGAAATAACGGACGAACAAGGCGGACAAAGTCTGGGGTACCAACCTATAACAACCCACCCAAGGATGTTAATTAATGCAGTTATAGCCTATATGCGCAGATTCTAGGTAGGGAAAGCCATAACCTACCTGTCATTCGATGACTAGATGCGGGAATGGCATCGTCCAGGCTCGAACTACTCCGGAAAGCTTCGAATCACAAAAAAAATACTTTCAACTGAAGCCTCAAAGGCATCTCTATGAAGCCTGACTAACCAAGGTAATGGAACAATTGCTAGAATCGACAAGGCTGCAAGAACGAGCCATAACCAATTGATAAGGTGTTAATGTCACACTCGCGACCAGCCAACTCCAACGTATAAAATGAGGCCAATAACAATAATAAATGACAGCTAAATCCAACAACAATATGCAACCCACATCTCAAAGGAGCGACGAGCTACCGAGGCACTATTTCAAGGCGTACTTCACGTTGTTCAATCTAATCCCTATTGTATGCGATCCCAAAAAGAATAGCACAAATTTCCCAATCCCTCCAGCACCTTACCACAACCAGTACACCACAACAATAACTAAACATAATAAGATAAAGGGGCTGTCCAAAGCCACAATATCCAAAACACCACTTCGTGGCTCAGAAAGCTGTAAAAATGATACTAGAACATATAATTACGAAGGAGGATCGTAGGGGAGAGACTTCCTGGACAAAAATATTCAATATCCCATGCTAAACAACCTGCCTCCTCGCAGGAATAACAACCGTATCCAAATTCAACAAGAAACTACTACGAGATATCGACAACAACAACTTTTTATAACTAGAAGCTTAAAATCTTGATTCAACAAATAGATAAGTGTACGGGATCCATACCTCGCCAAGATAACTCCGTAGCTACTTCCAAATACTCAGAAAACACCTGCTAGCTTGCTGATACAACACCCATGGAGATACACTTTAAAATCGATGGGGAAAACTATACCAAAATGATGAGCTCTCTCCGCAGAGCAACTTACGTGAAACTTCCGAATTGAAAGGATCAAAGTCCATGGAGTATTTAGGGGATTTCCCTCTGATTTTATATAATTTTGGTTGATTTTTATGAGTTAAAACGAAGCTGAAACAACCTTTATAGAGTAAAACCAACTTAGGATAGGGGGCCCACCTTGACATGCCTTCTTGTGCAGTCTTACAAAAATGTGAATATCTCTTTATTTTGAAGTCGTATGGATGAACGTTTTAGTGAGATAGAAACTAGACTCGTAGACCTTCGATTTGGCAGGTCTGTGGACTTCTAACTCTTTATAGATTGGTAGAAACACCCCAAGATATTTAACCCAAATTTAAAGAGAATTCCATAAAGGAATTTACAATAACTTTTTCCGACTTTTGTTTCGCAGCTTGCTTGACTTCAAAACTTATCATATGATCAATTTGTGATTATAATACCTTATAACACATCCTTCTTAGTATATTAGACACTATTAGTCTAACCTCGAAGGTACGGGTTAATTTAAACATTCCAAACGGGTGAGGTGTTACACGAGATATTTCTTTAACTCGAACTTTTGTGTAAGGGATTCCTTTGACCTAGGACCCTAGTTTAATTCTTTGATATTACCAAGAATGTTGACTGAAGTCAACGATTTCCAAAGTTGAAGATCTAAAACAAGGGACGGCCATAAAGACCAAACAAATGGCCTCGACACCGAACTGCCGATCCTAACAAGCCATAAATGACTTGGGGCCGCTACAGGCAAGATCTAATAGTACAAGAAAGGCAAAAACATTTAAATGACTGGAAGGGTCATTAAAGATTGGACTACCTATAATGACGGACCCGATCGTTACAACAGATACCAATTTACCCATCGTTCACCCCCGAATGATCAAACCCGAATTTACAATAATAAAGGAAAGAAAGTGTAGTACCTGAATCCTCAAACAATTGAGGATACTTGTCCCGTATGTCCTTCTCGATTTCCCAAGTGGCTTACTCAACCGGACGATGCTTCCACTGAACCTTTACCATATCAATCACCTTTGTCCTCAATCTCTGGAAATCCTAAGCAAGAATCAAGACTGGTTCTTCTTCATAACGATGGTCCTTATCGAAAAGCACCCCATCCCACTTGATGATGCAATCTCCATTCCCATGGTATCGCTTAAGCATGGATACATGGAATACCGAATGGACGCCTAACAAACTAGGTGGCAGTGCTAACTTGTAAGCCACTAGCCCCACAATCTCAAGAACCTCAAATGGACCGATGAACTAAGGGCTAAGCTTTCCCTTATTACCAAATCGCATAACTCCCTTCATTGGGACACTTTCAACAATACTTGTTCACCAACCTGAAATTCCATGTCCCGGACCTTGCGATCTGCATACTCCTTTCTGCCTGCTTTGGGCAGCTAGCAATTTGTCCTGAATTCCACTTACCTTTTCCTGCGCTTACTTCACTAAGTCCACGCCCAGAGGCTTTACATCGCCTTCCTCAAACCACCCAACTGGTGATCTGTAGTTCCTCCCATACAATGCCTCGAACGGTGCCATGTCAATACTGAAGTGGTAGCTATTATTGTACGAGAATTCGTACAACGGTAGAAACTGGTCCCAATGATCCCCGATATCTATCACACATGCTCTCAGCATGTCCTCATATACCTGGATCGTCCTCTCTGACTGGCCATCAGTCTGAGGATGGAAGGTTATGCTAAAAGTGAGTTGTGTACCCAACTCTTCATGTAACTTACCGCAAAACTTAGCGGTAAATTGCGTATCCCTGTCTGAAATGATGGACAGTGGCAACCCATGCAATCTCACAATCTCCTTCATATAGATCTTAGCTAATTGCTATGAATTATAATTCACCCTGACCGGAATGAAATGAGCGGACTTGGTCAGCCTGTCAACAATGACCCAAATGGAGTCATACTTCTCCAATGTCTTGGGAAGACCCACCACAAAGTCCATGGCTATCCTTTCCCACTTCCACTTTGGAACGGGCATCCTCTGAAGTAGTCCTGCAGGTATCTGATGTTCATACTTTACCTGCTGGCAATTCTGAAAATTGGACACAAAATCAACTATGTCCCTTTTTATCCCGAGCCACCAGTAACGTTGCCTCAAGTTCCTATACACTTTAGTCACACCCGGATGAATTGAGTACCGTGAACCATGAGCTTATGCCAAGATTTTCTGAATTATATCATCAACTCGAGGAACACAAATCCTTTACCTGAAATGTAACACTCCACCGGAGTCTAGCGTGACGTCTCTGAACTCTCTGGATATCACCTTACCTCTAAGTTTACTCAATTTCGGATCCTGAAACTATTTGGCCTTTATTTCCTCTATGAAGGTGGCTTTGACCTCAATACTGGCCAATAGCCCACCTTGATCTGAAACACCCAAACGCATGAACTTGGCCTCCAAAGCCCGAATTTCCCTTGCTAGTGGTCATTTGGACACCCCCGAACAAGCCAAACTACCCATGCTAACTGTCTTTCGGTTCAATGCATCTGCCACCACATTAGCCTTACCTAGATGATATTGAATGGTCACATCATAGTCCTTCAATAACTCCATCCATCTTCTCTACCTTAAATTCAAATCTTTTTGAGTGAACACATACTGCACACTGCGATGATTGGTGAACACCTCACACTTGACACCATAAAGGTAGTGTCTCAAAATTTTGAGGGCAAATACTACTGTTGCCAACTCTAATTCGTGAGTCGGGTAGTTCCTCTCATTCACCTTCAACTGCCTATATTCATAGTCTATCACATTCCTATCCTGCATCAACACAGCACCCAAACTAGAATGTGAAGCATCACAGTAAACAGTAAAGTCTTTACCTTCAACCGACAAGGACAATATAGGAGTCGTGGTCAAAAGTGTCTTGAGCTTTTCAAAGCTCTCCTCTCACTTGTCGGACCACATGAATGGTACATCTTTCTGTGTCAGCCTAGTTAGGTGAGTATCAATAGACGCAAAATTCTTAACAAATCTTCGGTAGTACCCCGCGAGCCCAATGAAACTTCTCACCTCTGTCACCGAGCTAGGTCGAACCCAACTCTTGACTACCTCAATTTTCTGAGGATCCACCATCCCCCTCTTTTCTGACACTACATGCCCCAAGAACTCAACTGAAGTCAACCAAAACTCACACTTTGTGAATTTTGCATAAAGCTTCTGCTGTCTCAAGATGTCCAACATAATACAAAAATGATTAGCATGCTCCTCCCTACTCTTAGAGTAGATCAAAATGTCATTGATAAAAACAATAACGAAGGAATCCAAATATGACTTAAACACCATATTCATCAAACTCATGAATGTTGCCGGAGCATTGGTCAAACCAAATGACATTACTAGGAACTCGTAATGCCCATACCGTGTCTGAAAGGCAGTTTTCGAAATGTCTTCAGGCCTAATCCTTAACTGATGGTACCCCAACCTCAAGTCAATTTTTGAAAACACCGATGCACCCTGAAGCTGGTCAAACAAATCATCTATACGGGGTAGATGGTACTTATTCTGGATGGTCACCTTGTTCAACTCCCTATAATCTATGCACATCCGCATACAACCATCCTTCTTCTTTACAAATAAAACCGGAGCACCCCAAGGAGAAGCACTGGGATGGATAAATCCCTTATCCAAGAGTTCCTATAGCTGAGTCTTAAGTTCCCTCAACTCTGCCGGAGCCATACGATACAGAGGAATGGAAATGGGACGAGTGCTTGGTTCCAGATCAATATAGAAATCTATATTCCTATCCGTAGGCATACCAGGAAAATCCGCTGGAAACACCTCTAGAAACTCAGAAACCACTGGAACTGACTCAATAGATGGGAACTCCACACTATCATCCCAGAGATGAGCCAAGAAGGCTAGACACCCCCTCTCCACTAGCTTCCTTGCCCGAACAAATGATATTATCTTAACTGGCTTAGGCCTGTACACACCTTCCCACTCTAATCTATCCTTATCTGGAATCTCTAGAGCCACAGTCTTGGTGTTACAGTTCAACACAGAATGATAAGAAGTTAGCCATGTCATACCCAAGATAATATCAATATCATCCATATCTAGAATTACCAAGTCTACCCAAGTATGCAACCCCACAAACACAACAGAACAGTCACAATAAATATGAGTCACAATCACAGACTCTCCAACTGGGGTAGAAATATGGATAGGGGAATCAAGGATATCACAAATCAAGTCCAGACCCAACGCAAAACACACAGACACATAAGAATATGCAGAACCTGGGTTAAATAGTACCAAAGCCATTTTATCGTAGACAAGAATGGTACCTGTGATCACCGCATCTAAGGCCTCCGCCTCGATCCTCCCTGGAAAAGCATAGCAATGAGCCCGATCATCAATCCGAGCGACTTCCCGGGCCGGCTGTTCTGCACCCCTGCCCGCGCCGCCATTCCCTCTGTCTACCCGACCTTCCTGAAAGTTACCTCACCCACCCTGTGGACTACCACTAGCATTACCGCCTCTACCTGCCAGGACCACCACTCTAGACTACTACTGACCCTGATTAACTATCTACCTGAGTGGGCTATCCCTCTTAAAGTGGCCCAGATTACCACAATGGAAGCAACCACGGTCAAGTGTAGGCCTGCTAGCTGATGTATAAGACGCTCCCTGGCCCCTAGGAGCTGAAGATTGATTATGAGCTCCCTGACGACCACTTGTAGCAGCTGGCAGAGCTGACTGGATAGGACGGGCTGAGTATACCTACTGATTATGACCCTTGGAATGTGAGCCATCATAATTTCCCTCACTTCGGGGCTACTTGGCTAAAGCCTTAGCCTGCCCCACTTGCTTGACTCCCTCAAGTTTCTTTACATAATCCACCACATCATTAAAGCCTTTCCCTGAAGAAGTCATGTGAACTGACAGTACTTGTAGCTCAGTATTCAAACCTTTCACAAACAACTAGACCCGTTCCTCCTCGAAACCCAACATCTGTGTGGCAAAACGAGACAAGGCATGGAACTTAGCCTCGTAGGCAGAGACTGACATGCTACCCTGCTCCAAGTTCAAGAACTCATATTTTTTTCGGTCCCTCAAAGTACAGGTTACGTACTTCTCTAAAAACAAAGTGTGGAACTGTTCCCAAGTCAGTGGGGGTAGAACAGAAGACCGGCACTCCACATGAGACCTCCACCACTGCTTGGCATCACCCTGCAACAGAAATGTGACAAACTCAACCCCATGCTGACGTACAATACCCAACTTGTGCAACCTCTCATAGCAATCCAAGATGAACTCATAAGCATCTTCCCTATCAGTACCCTGAAATGTAGGAGGTTTTAGCTTGAGAAACTTGGTCAGCATCTCATGCTCATTCCATGTCATCACTGGGCCTAGCATTGGCCTGAAGAAGTCATTCATGCCTGAAGATGCATCCATCCTAGGCATTGTAGTAGCCGTTGGCTGAGGGTTCAAGGCCTGGTTTGCAAAAGCCGCGGGTATGGCTCCAGTACCAACCACCCCACTCAAAATATTTCAAGCCAGCTGAAAGGCTTCTGGTGTCATAGTAGGGAGGCATGCACCCCCAACCGGTGCCGCCTCCTCCTGTGCCCCTTCGTCTTCTACAACAACTTTCACATCTTCAGCAACATGTTCCTGAGGTGGTGGAGGGGTCACTTCATGCTCTCTTGCATCCGCTCGAGCTCCACCCCTGCGGGTGTGGCTCTACCTCGTCCTCTGACCCTTCCCCTGCCTCTACCATGGATAGCCAGGCCCACTGCTGGGACCGCTGCTCTAGCTCCATTGTTCCTTATAGTAACCATCTGCGGAGAGAAGAGTGAATAAGGTTATATACCAATTTGTATCGCCAGATACCAATTGGAATCAAGTTATAGAACGAAGGAAAGAAGGAAGAGATAGTTTTTCCTAAAGCCCCATAGCCTCTCGAAGAAAAGTACGGATGTCTTTGCACCGTTCCGCAAGACTCTACTAGACCTATTTGGTACGACGAGATCAATGAACCTAGGGATCTGATACCATATTTGTCACGACCCGGACCACCATGAGTAGCACTCACCCAACCCCCGGGTGAGCGAACCATCACCTCCCCAAACTTAATCATTCTAACAACTCAAAACCAAGTGCAAAAAGTAAACTAGCATTTCAATAATAGCAAAATAATTCTTTTAACTTAAACCTGCGGAAATTTACCCCCTAGAATCTGAAAGTTGCAATACCAAACCATCTACAATTGTCAAGAATACGGGGATGCAACCTCAAAACAAGAAATAGTTTAAGCCCGAACAAATGGGCTACAACTCTAAACATAGATTCAAGGCAGCTCGATCGAAGCAGCTCACCCTTGAAGTGTGGAAACACTGGTGCTAAAAATGAGGTCGCGTCTCAGCCGCTGGAAGATTGTGTGTACTCACAAAAAGAAAAGCAAGTGCAGTATCAGTACACCACTACTGTGTACTGGTAGGATCATCAGCCAGTTTCCAAATAAAACAGTGTATAAGCAGTACAACAAATCAAGTATAAGTATGGAAGACATGCAACAAGTCAACAAGCACCCATAGACTACAAGTCTCTACCTAGATTGTTCCCACCTGAACTCCACCTCTTATAACTCTAAGCCACAATCACAGAATTCAATAAATCATCCTTTTTTCCTAGACCAAACCCACCCTGGGATCCCTTCTAAACAACACCTAAGTTTTAAAAAGATAACCCGGCCTAATCAAATACCAACTACACATATATAACAGGATTCTCGGATACTCAAGGACCACCAACGAATATCATAGTTCAATAAAATAGCCCGGTCCACTCATGGAACCAACATCAAATAATGCAATGCAATATTATCCATGCAATGCAGCAATATCAATGCAATGATGTAGTAAAATAAACGCGTACCAGGCGTGGTACCCGAGTCAACTGTTAGTATTTCGTACCAGGCGTGGTACCTGAGCCAACCATTTGTTATACCCGTACCAGGCGTAGTACCCGAGCCAACCGTTAGTATTTCACACCAGGCGTGGTACCCGAACCAACTATTTGTTATACCCATACCAGGTGTGGTACCCGAGCCAACCAAATATCAACAATCCACATTCAAAATAATGAACAAACAACTTGTAAACCAACAAGCAACACACTGTTCAATTCACAAACTGTAAAACAGGACCCTAAGACATTCTACAAAATTCCTCTAAGCCATGCAATTCATACAAACACTTAGATAAGAGTACAACATATACAACATTCACTGGAATCATAACCCATCACCTACCTCGGAATGATCCAAGCTCTACTCAACCCGAGCTTCCCCATATTTCGGATTCCATTCTCGTTCTGGGCCTAAAATAACACACAAGTACATGGAATTAACAAATAAGGCCTGCACATTACCCTGATTACACCAAATCCCAGACTCGCAGGCTACCCATGATCATCCCACCTTTTTCCAGGCTTCCCGCCATTAATTCCCTAGTTCTATCATTTTCACGGATAAAAATAGAGAATTTAACAATATATGAACATAATATCTCACTTTTTAACAATACCCAAGAACTTCCATGCCAAGAATCCCCCTTCTTCCCTGGATTCTACCATTCCTAGGTTATTCCAACCTTTCCCCAAGTTCCCTTATAGCAATTCTAACGCATAGTAAAAGTACTACGAAGTTTGGGGAGTAGAAACCTTACCTTAGGGAAGAAAAACAATGGAAAACGGAGGAAAATTGCCTGGAATCGCCTAGCCCTTCTCCCAAAATGAAATTGTGAAAACTGAATGTTTTGGGTAATGTTTCTGCATTAAATCGCATCGAGCCCGCTATAGCAGTCCCCGCTCTGCTATAGAGGTCCCTCTATAGTAGAAGACTTCCGTTATAGCGGTCTCAAGCGGTATTGACTACCTTGACCACAGCTATAGCGGTATTTTCCACCTCTATAGCGGAGGTCGCTACGGCGGAGCCGTTGCGCTCGTCACGGATAGAATGACCAAAAATCTCCAAAATTTTCCCATTTTACAACACACTTGCTTCCCCCGATGATCCGAAATAACCCCTTCACGTCAAATGCAATTTCAAGAGTTCTACTTACCCGAATTCGATTTCGAAAAGTCCCCCGGACTCCTTTATGTCTTGGCTATGTGGAAAACTAGCTCAAAATAAGACACCTAACCCAATCCTTACCCAAATTTTCTAGACTCCACCTAGCTCCAAAACCGGCCAAAGCTAGCCTAGCCCAGAATTTCAAACTCCCAAACCCGGAGTTTTCTAATTCTAAAACTTGGCACGATTGAACCCGATCGTTACACTACACTTCATAATTTTAAGTCACTAGTTCAAAATTTCAACTTACTACACTTCACAATTTTAAGTCACTAGTTCACAATTTCAACTTACTAAACTTCATAATTTTAAGTCACTAGTTCACAATTTCAACTTACTAAACTTCACAATTTTAAGTCACTAGTTCAAAATTTCAACTTACTAAACTTCACAATTTTAAGTCACTAGTTCAAAATTTCAACTAACAACTAACTACACTTTACTTATTTTAAGTCACTAGTTCAAAATTTTAACTTAATACACTTCACTATTTTAAGTCACTAGTTCAAAATTTCAACTAACAACTAACTACACTTTACTTATTTTAAGTCACTAGTTCACAATTTCAACTTAAAATTTCAACTAACAACTAACTACACTTTACTTATTTTAAGTCACTAGTTCACAATTTCAACTTACTACACTTCACAATTTTAAGTCACTAGTTCACAATTTCAACTTACTAAATTTCACAATTTCAACTTACTAAATTTCACAATTTTAAGTCACTTGTTCATAATTTCAATTTATATGCATGATAATGATGTGCCAAACACAATCAGCAGCCCAACGGCTCACAAATAAACCTATCGCCCCTGCACAGGCTCCAATCGCTCTACAACATACATAACCAGCTCTATAATCGAGATATCGATGTCCGAGACTCACGGATATTCCCAAATAACCCACCATCTATGGTCCAGAGGAATAATCAAGGCCACACAGGGCCACAAGGTTAATACTACCAACTAAAACAAATACTACAACCATAAAGCGGACAAGGTCTGGGATGCCAAGCTAATAAAACCCAGCCCAAGGATGCTAATTAGTACTAAGTGTCAACACTAGATGGACACAAATTGATCTTGCAAGAAAATCAATTTTGTCATCAATAGGATCAACTAGTCTTGACACTTATACTAATCAACCATATTATAACCAAATTAAAGACTAAGTGTCAACACTAGATGGACACAAATTGATCTTGCAAGAAAATCAATTTTGTCATCAATAGGATCAACTAGTGTTGACACTTATGCTAATCAACCACATTATAATCAAATTAAAGACTAAGTGTCAACACTAGGTGGACATAAATTGATCTTGCAAGAAAATCAATTTTGTCATCAATAGGATCAACTAGTGTTGACACTTATGCTAAACAAACACATTATCACGCTAATAATTAAATAAATTAAATTAAAGACTAAGTTCCCTATTTCAATTCATTACAAGTCACTACTTCACAATTTGAACTCACTATAATTCACTATTTTAAGCAACTTGTTCATAAGTTCAAGTCATTATACTTCACTATTTTAAGTAACTATTTCACTATTCTAAGTCACTAGTTCACATTTTCAATTCACTACTTCACTATTCAAATTCACTAGTTCACATCCACCATATCCGACAAACTAATTAACAATAATAAAGCCTAATTAAATGATAAATCCTAATTTAGTAACTAAAATTAACAATGATAAGTCTTAGTTAAAGGATAAATCCTAATTTAGTAACTAAAATTAACAATAATAAACCCTAATTTAATAACTATAATTAATTAACAAGTAAATTAAAATTACTTACCTTGATGGACCCCACCGGAGCAGCAACAGCGACGGCGGTAGGAGGCAGCAGCAAGGACCAACGGCAGGTGGCAGCAACAACGACCAGCAGCGACAGCAGCAACGACCAGCAGCGGCAGCAGAACACGGGGGGCAAAGGAGTGGTACGCGGAGGAGGGGGAAGGCGAAGGAGGGGGGACGCCGGAGAGAGGGGTGTGCCGGAGGGAGAGGTGTGTGAGGGTGTGTGAGGGTGGTGGTGAAGGGGTTAGCCATCGGGGAGAGAGAGTGTGTAGTTAGGGTGTGTGTGAATGTTAGGGTTTTTAGGTAAAAGAAATTAAAAAAAAAATCAAAAATCGACCAACTGTGGTCGGTTTTAATAAAATGAAATTAAAAAAAATAATTTTTTAAAAACAAACCGACCACCTGTGGTCAGTTTTACTAAAAATTATTCTTTTAATAAAGTATTTTTTGATAAAACCGGCCACTTGAGGTCGGTTTTATTAAAAAAAAATTAAAATAATTAATAAAAAATATTTAATTATCAACGTATTTTATAAACTCGGATGTATCATTACATTACTCAACGATTATATTACTATACATTGTATTCCATACTACTTGGATGGATTATCGATCGATTAATTAATTAGCTTTTGAATACGTACTATATATGTACATCACTAGACGAGACATATATTCAAGACGACGGACCAGTAATATATAGGACTTGGTTAATTACATTACTTAACAATCATATATTACCTCATATGTACATAATACAACGTATTTCACTACTTGAATGAATTAACGATTAGTTAATTAGCTTTTGAATATATGTACTATATATATGTGTGTGTGTACATCACTAAAGACGAGACATATATATTCAAGACGATGGACCATTAATATATAGGATCAGACTTGATTAATTGTATTACTCAATGATCGTATATTACCTCATATATGTACGTAATACAACGTATTTCATACTACTTGGATGGATTATCGATTGGTTAATTAGCTTTTGAATACGTACTATATATATATATACGTACAATATCGCTACACAAAAATATATATTCAAGGCGACAGATCATTACTATATATATAGGACTTGGTTATTTACATTACTCAATAATCGTATATTACCTCGTGTGTACGTAATACAATGGTATTCCACTGCTTGGATGGATTATCGATTAGTTAATTAGCTTTTGAATACGTACTATATATATACGTACAATATCGCAACAAAAAAATATATATTCAAGACGATGGATCATTATAGTACATAGAATAACTTGGTTAATTATATTCAATGATCGTATATTAACTCATATGTACGTAATATACAACATATTCCATACTACTTGGTTATGGATTATATATCGATTGGTTAATTAGCTTTTGAATACGTACTATGTATATACGTACATCACTAGACGAGACATATATTCAAGACGATGGATCATTATATATAATATATAGGACTTGGTTAATTATATTTCTCAATGATCGTATATTAACTCATATGTACGTAATATACAACGTATTCCATACTACTTGGATATGGATTATATATCGATTGGTTAATTAGCTTTTGAATACGTACTATGTATATACGTACATCACTAGACGAGACATATATTCAAGACGATGGATCATTATATATAATATATAGGACTTGGTTAATTACATTTCTCAATGATCGTATATTAACTCATATGTACGTAATATACAACGTATTCCTTACTACGTACTTGGATATGGATTATCGATCGGTTAATTAGCTTTTCAATACATACTATATATATATATATATATATATATACGTACATCACTAGACGAGACATATATATATATTCAAGATGATGTATAAGTTATGAGGAAATCTATGTATTACTTATGCAGGATAGAAGGTGGAATAAGTAATACTTGTATAACTAATACATGAATAACTAATCCCTGCATAATCAATACATGTATAAATAATACATAGATTCCCTCATAACTAATCCCTACATTACTAATACCTACGCAACTTTAACTAGCTACCAAATGACCCCTTAGTGTTATACACAATAGGAAAATAGTGATTATTAAAAATATTTTAAAGGTAATACCAACATTCGGAGTTCGATTTTATTCAAAATAATTAAATAAAAGTAAACATACCGACTTTTGGAGGACGGTATTACCTTTAATTTTCATGAAAATAAAATTAATTACGTTAAATAAATAATATCGACCTTCGAAGGTCGGTATTAATATTATTTTTATTTTTTATTTTACATAAAACCGTCTTCCGAAGGACGCTTTATTTAAAATTAATTGAAAATATTATTTTGTAGTTTTTTATATTTTTAATTAATATAAAATTAAATTATATTCTTAATTTTCTAATCAAATACCGACCACTGGAGGTCGATCCTAATAAAAATACCGACTTCTGGAAGTCACTATGAGAATAATTTAATAAAAATAAAATCTATTATGTAAATTTAATATTACCGAAATCAGGAAGTCGGTATTAATTTATTTTTTTTGTTTTTTATTTTAGAAATAACCATCCTCCGGAAAATGGTTTATTTAAAAGTTATTAAAAAAAAAATTATTTTATTTTTTTATATTTAATTGAGATAAATTAAAATATTATTTTTTATTTATTAATTCGATACCGACTATAAGAGATCGATTTTTCTTAAATTTTTTTTATTCGGAAAAATTTCCAACCATCTGAGGTCGGTATTTGATTTTTCCGCAATTTTTTTCCAAATAAATTGACATCTTGAAGTCGGTTTTCTTAAGAAAATAAAATATTTTTTTATTTTAACAATACCGACCTCCGGAGGTCGAAAATTACCGACTTCCATAGAAGATCGGTAATTTGGAGGTCAGTATTTACAGTTTTTTTAGTAGTGATACTATCCTACTCAGAAGGTTTGGAGCCACAGTGTTCATGATCCATGACAGGACTATGGCATTGCATGTATCCCAATGGTCATGAAATTTACTCTTGAAGGCCTCCTGCTTGTGTGTCCCTGTTACAAAACCTAATTTCCTCTTCGCTTGCAATGCAATTCGCATCGATCTCCGCCAAAGTCCATAGTTGTCAGATCCTGTCAACTTAACAGGAATCAACACAGCTTCCGGAGTATCGGATGGATGCAGATAAAGAGGATGTGTGTGTCTGGTTCCATAGCTACTGCCATTGAAATCGAATCGAACAGTAGATCCTGCTTCGTTCAATGCTCCTTCTGGACCAGTAACAGAGAACAAAAAACAAAAAAATTGTGCTTCCAAATCTTACTGTTGGTGCTCTGATACCATGTTAAGTTCTCTAATGGAAAATCAGAAATATCTAGTTTAGAGAGAGAGGGAGAGAGGGAGAAGAACCATTGAAAAATATCTTCTATGTTCGATTGATTATACTCAAATGGGCAGTAGTACAATATAAAAGCAACACACTGACTACTCTCTAATCTATGTGAGCTGTACAATTAGTTATAACTAACTATGTCTAATCTCACCACTAACAAACTCTAACTAACTGCCACATCAGCTATCTAACTAACTGTCACATCAGCTATATCTTTATCACAAACCAAATCACATGTGCTACATTTTTAAATTTATAAATCAAATCAAATTAACATAAATTGAGCTTTTCAGTCTTGGTTTTTCTTGAGTTCTTATAATTTGTTGTTTTTTTTGGTTTTTTTATGATTTGATGCCAAGCATCTACACAATAGCATTTGTTTGACCAAAAATAAGCTTTTCTTGAACCTTTTTCTCTCTGTCCAATTTTTTTGTTGTTGGTCATGAATAAAAAAGGTTCTCCTTTCCAAGTCTAACATGCAGAAAAGTTGTCCAAAAAAAATACGTGCAGATATATTTATAACAATAAAAAATTATGAATGCTACATATATACTTGAATTGTACTCACTATTATCTCAAATAAAACAAAATATAGAAAAAATAAGAATACACCTTAAAATCCATGGAGTGATACTCTAATCATCTAAACTATTACGATTATAGTGGTCTCAAGTAACAAAAGAAATTCTTTTATTCTGCTTATATAACATGAAGATAAGAGTGAATTGATATTTTATTCATCTGTATTTTGTTAACATTTAAGGCTTTAGAGGTGTAAATTTAATTTTGATTTGGACTTTTTCTAATTTGCTGGACATATATAGATAGTTGGGCTAGAAATATAAGTGCAAACATAATGTTAAAATATTATGAAACTAAAACTTTGATAAATTTATCAAAAATAATATTTATAAACTATATATGTATAAAATAATTTAAAAAATTATATATATATATATATATATATATATATATATATATATATATAATATATATATATATATATATATATATTTAATTAAATTGGGCATGTGGGCCATTTTATTAAAACTTAACACAATACAAAGAGGTTCAAGCAAAATGACTTGGTCCAGAATATTTCAGGTTCATAAAAGAACAAATAGAAAATCTATGAAAATAGAAAGTAAAGTAAAAACAAAATGTATTTGGAAGTGGAAAAGGAAAGGTCTCGACACATACTCGTCTGAGCTCTTCGGCCATCTTTCTCTTCAATGTTGACCGCCAATTCAATCGCTTTAAGAATCTGTGGTTGCATCCATGGAGGATTTGAGCTGCATCGCAGTAAGGGTCTCTTTCTCGTCCTGATTTTCTTGATTTTATTTCTCTTGTTTGAGCATTAATCTCTTGTTTTGTCCAAGTTTCAGATCTGTTGCGGACCTTTACAAGATTTCTAAATCTCCGTTCATCATTTTCTCCTCTTCTGTGGTCTCCTCCTTCAGCTCCCCTGTTGTCTGATAAGGTTTTTTCTCTTCGTCTCATTATGAGTTTCTCCTTCTCTTTTCTGCATCTATCTATCTGGCAATGATTGAACCGTGTGCGAAGTTATGATTTTTGTAGTCACGTGTACCCTCTATTGCTTTGCCGAAGAATTTGTTAAAATTATGCTTTTGGGGCCTTTTGCTTGCTTTTTCCTTTGTGTTCACTTTAGGAACAGTAGCTCTTGTATCTCCTTGTGAATTGCTGATATGTGACTATAGTCTCTGTGGTATTATCATGATTTTCTGTTTGTAAATGTCTTTGTGCTGAATTTGAAATTAGGGATCAAAGCTTTCTCCATGTTGACTATACACCTTTCTGTGCTTGCAAGTTCTTTGAAACCTCCAAATTCTTGCTTTCCATTTTCATCCAGTGCCAGGTTGGCCATGTAATCCGCTAGTTTATTACCTTCTCTGTATATGTGATGAACTTCAATGTCACAATAACTCAAAATCTTTGATGTCCTCCACTACTGTGCTGATTTGCCAAGGTGTCTCTCATTCCTCTTCTAGGATCTTTTTCATTAATAGAGAGTCAGTCTCTATTATACATCTTGCATATCCCTCAGCAACAATGTGTGCCATAGCTTCCCTTATTGCTGTTGCCTCTACCTCTGTATTGGTAGTATCAGGTATTATATCTGATTGTGCATAGATTAGGTCACCTGTAGTACTTCTAATACAGAATCCAAATGAGCTTTTTCCTAGGTTTCCCCTACTGGCACCATCAGTATTGCACTTGATTGTGCCAATAGGAGGTGGATTCCACTAGACCAACTTGTAGTGCATGATAGTTTTGAGGCTTGCTAGGTATTCCACTATATTTGGCCATTGGGTTGGTAAGTTCCTCAGCTTTGGGAACTTTACCTTTACTAGTTGCCATATGCTTGTGTTTACCTGGTGCACTAATCTGTTGAAACTAATTGTGTCGGCATGCTTCAAACTATTTCTTCTCTTCCACAATTCCCATATGATGATACTGGGTATTGCCTTCATGACTTGTCTTAGCTGTGTGGGGCCTTGCACTGTCCACCATTTCACTATGAGTTGTGAAAGTTGCAATCCATCATAGTTAATACATGCACACACAGCAAACTTTCTCTACAACCTTTCAGCTGCAGGAGATGTTAGAAAAATATAGGACATAGTCTCTCTTCTTGGATGTTGACAACAGTGATATCTAGAAGGTAGACTAATTCCCATTTTTTGCACCACCTCATCTATAGGCAATATGAACTTTCATGCCCTCCATAGTGTGAAAGCCATCTTAAATGGCAGTTTTTTAATCCAAATGTTACTGAAAATCTCCTCTTTTTCCTCTCTATGTCTGATGTAGTTCCAGGCACTCTTAACAGAAAATTTACCATTTGGTTCCAGCATCCAGATTGTTCTGTCATATTCATCAACCCTTTTAGGGGGACTGATGGTTGTGACTATGTGTTGTACAACCTCTTCTGGTAAGTATTGAGTTAACAGATTTGTCCTCCACCTCCCCTCCTCTGTAAATTGCTTGATTTCAATTTCCTCATCTTCCAATACCTCAGGTAGCATATAATATAGAGCACCTAGGGAGGTCCAATTTTCATACCAGAAGCTAGAATCTCCGCTCCTCACCTTTCACAATATCTGATGCTCCACCAATTCCCGGACTGTCACCATCTTCTTCCAAGTTATAGATGCACCCCTGGCAGTGGCAATAACACGATGTAATTTTTTACAGTATTTATTTGCCATGTAGGAGCTCCACATAGATTTTCTATTTCTAAACTGCCACCATAGTTTACAAAATAGGGCATTTGACATATCATATAAAGATCTTAAACCAATTCCTCCTTCATCCTTGGGTAAACACAAATCATCCCAAATAACCCAATGCCTTTTCCTGCACTCTGTGCTATTACCCTAGAAGAATCTATTAAAGAGTCTATGTAGTTGATTAATAACCCCTTTAAGTGGATTCAGTGCTGACATTAAATGTAAAGGCATGCTTTGTAGGACATGAGTGATTAGCACAGCTCTACCTCCAAAAGATAACAGTCCTCCCTGCCAAGATTGAATTCTATTAGAGACTTTTTTCACCATATTGTCATAGTGAGAGATCTTATTTCTGCTGTAGAAAATGGGGCATCCTAGATACTGGAAAGGAAAACATCCCTGTCTAATTCCAGCTAGATGTTTGATCCTTTTCATAATGGCAGGGGCATCTTTCTCATGCACATAGAATGCACTTTTGTGCAAATTTATCAACTGACCAGAAATCTTTTCATATCTTCTTAGCACTTTGATCATCATCTTCATTAACCTATCCTCAGCAGTGGAAAGTAGGATAGTATCATCTGCATATGCAAGATGATTAATCGGAGTACTCCACGTAGACATTCCATAGCATTTGTAACCTTCTCTTTCATGTAAAGCATTCAACCCCCTCGACAAGACTTCAGCAGCTAATATGAACAAGGTTGGGGATAGTGGATTGCCTTGTTTTACTCCTCTTATTGATTGAAAAAAACCACAAGCTTGTCCATTTTGTAATACTGAATACCAATTATTAGAAACTAATCTAAACATCATGTCTATTAGTATTTCTGAGAATCCAAAGCTTCATAAAACTTTGGTCAGAAAAATCCAAGAGACTTTGTCATATGCTTTAGTCATATCCAGTTTTATGACTACATTAGCAGTCTTAGTTCTCAACCTGATATCTCTGATAATTTCCTGGGTTAACAAAATATTCTCCATTATGCTTCTTCCTTTGACAAATCTAGCCTGATTTGCATAAATTAGATTAGGTAGTAGTACCATCAATCTTTCATGTAGGACTCTGGAAATAATTTTATTGTTGAAGTTACTAAGACTAATTGGTCTTACATCTAAGAAGCTCTCCGCCATTTCTTTTTTGGGTATTAAGACAAGATTAGTGTGTGCGACCCATATGGTAACTCATGTCCCACAAAGAAAGCTCTAACCATGTCAGTGATATCTTCCTTGATAATGTCCCAGAAAGCCTGATAAAATTTTTCAATGAAACCATCTGGTCCACTGGCACTGTCGCCATTCAACCCAAACACAGCCTTCTTAACTTCACCTTCTGTAGGGAGTTCTGCAGTCTTTCATTATGTTCATCTATTACCAACCTTGGGATATATTTAAGCATTCCAAAGCTAGTTGATTTATTGTTCTCTGTAAATTGATTCTTGAAGTGATTAATAGCTTCATTTGCCACATCCTTCAGATTAGTTAGCCATTCTCCATCCTCATTCTGAACTTTATGAACCTGCAATTTTCTTCTTTTACCATTGACATAGGAGTGAAAGAACTTGGTATTTCCTTCTCCATGCTTGAACCAATTTAAACCTGATTTCTGCCTCCAGAATTCTTCCTCCAAGTGTAGAAATCTTCTCAGATCTGCCTGTACTCTGTGTAGCTTTTCTCTATTTTTTGGGGTGGGTGCTTCTTCAAATATATTTTCCTGAACCATAATGATATCTTCCAAAGTGGCAATCTTTCGAAAAATATCCCTATAGGTCTCTCTGCTCCAACTTCTTAAAGCATTTTTCACCCTTTTTAGCTTGTGTTGGACAAGCACAAAAGGACTTTCTCTAAAATTATCTTTCCAATTATCCTCAACTAGTTGCTTGAAAGTGTCATGATTAACCCAAAAGTTGAGAAATTTGAAAGGTTTTGCCACTGGAACTGTTACCTGAGAACACTCTAGCTGTAGGGGGGCATGATCTGATCCCTTCTTAATCAAGTGTGTCAGTTGTAATATTGAAAATAAATCCAACATTTTATGGTTGCTGACAACCCTATCTAACCTTTTGAAAGATACAATCTCCATCAGTTCTCCTATTTCATCATGTAAAGGTACTTCATGTGTAACCAATATCAGTTAATCCACACACATTCAAGAATTCTTAAAAGTCTGTTGTTTTATTATAGTACACTGGTAACCCTCCAAGTTTCTCCTATGTTGAGAGTATTACATTAAAGTCTCCAACCACCATCCAAGGGAGTTGCCACTGATCTGCCAAACTAGTGAGAGAGTCCCATAATTCTTGTCTGATTCCTTGGTCACATGCGGCATACAATATTGTTACTATCACTTCCTCCTCATTCTGAATATGAGTCACTTTCATTGTCAGATGCTGAGTGTTGTCCATTATCAGGTCCACTTGTACTTCTTCACTGGCAAACAACCAGATTTTGCCAGAGCAGTTCACCATAGCTGTTGGTACCCCTAGTATTCTTCTGTATCTATCAAGAATAGATGGATCTTGAAAAGGCTCCATTAGTCCAATAATACAATAATGATTTCTCCTGTTTAAGTTAGTCAATCTCTCAAAGGCTTGTTGAGAGTTGACTGACCTAATATTCCATAGTAAAACTTTCTTCATCATTAATGAGTGGATTTAGAGGCTACCAGCCTCTTGGGTAATTGCCTGGTTGGCTGAGTATTCTCCTTATTGCTTTTCCCTCCTTCTGTCTTTGATATTGTTCCTTTGATCATTGTTGTCTGCCTAGGAGATAAGTCTCCATCTTTGGCCACTTGTTGAATGTGGTCAACGATGGATTCTCTGCTATCTTCTTCTTCCTCTCCCTTTTTAAAAACTTGTCTGTCCAACCCTCCTGTATTAAGTTGGAGTTGATCGCCTAACTCCCCACTGTTTTCTTCTGCATTTCCCCTGTCAATTTCATTTTCCAGAGCCATCCGCTCATTTGTTCCTCTCTTTACCTTTCCTGTACTAGTGACCAGTTTGTTGCTTTCCTTTGTTTCATCATCTGGAGTGACCTTGCCTTCTATATTTGCTTGTTGTTGCTGGATCTCCCCTATTTGGCTTGTCCCTTGTTCTTTATTGGTCTAGTTATTTATGTAATTTTCTTCTTGTGTTTTCTCTTTGTTCATTTCCCCTGCTCTCTGATCTGCTCCGTTGCTTGAAGCACAATCTTGTATGATGTGTTGTTCTTTCTGCTGTAGAGGGAAGGCTTTTGTCACCCAGTCTTTAGTCAATTCCTTCTCTGGCACATGTTTCTCTTTCTCTGCAACTGGTGGAGTCCCTTGAGGAAGGTCCTCCTATTGACTCTCTCCAATATCAGGTTCCTGTTGCCCAAGTGTTGCAAACTTGTTATCAGATTGCATATATGATGCTTCTGTGCGCTCCTTTCCCTTATTGAGTTCTCCGTCAATATATATATAATCGAATTGGTTTGATTTCAGTTTTACTTTTTTAGTTAAAAGTAATCAAAATCTATTATGATCGGATTTTTTTTAATACCAAATTAAACCACTATTCAGTTCTTTTCTCTGATTTTGGTTTGGTTAGATTTATTAAATTAGTGCGATTTTTTTATTTTCTTTGTACACCCCTATTCGGGATAATATTGCCTTAAAATTTACTTTATTTAAAAAAAATTATAAACTAATTAAATGATCTTGATCAAGGGTTATTAAATAAAATCCCCTTTTATCAAAGATGTTGATAGTGCTTTGGTAAAAAATTCAAAGCCACTAGAATTTTTTACCAAAGTAAGTCATTATTTAAATCAATTTACAAGAATAATATGTTTTTTTGAAAATTTTCAAAAATAGAATAAACGTATTTCACAGTAATGTATTAAATATAATTTTACTCAAAAAAGTTAACGGAGAAAAAGTTGATGTTTAACACTGTTAAACAGAAATTCGTTACTGTGGGTAACATTTTACCCTTAATACGTAACGACTCTCTGCTGAACTCTGTCATTGTATAAAAGTTGACTGGCATGTCATAAAGTCGTAACTCTGAATTACGACTTAAGGCTAAAACATTATTGACAGTAACGACTTTAAAGAATTCAGTCACTGACAATTAAACTTGCAAATTTATAATTTTTCTGATTATTTTTACAACTCGTGCGTTCTATAAGATGTTAGTGATAATTACGTACGTCTTTACTTAAACTAAACATTCGATCAAACGTATACTTTTTGGCTTAGGTGTAGTCAAAGTACTAAGCTTAGGTTGACCGAGTCGAGGACATAATTGGTCAATTTTGGAAATAAAATTGGCCAAATTTATTCCTCACGCAAAAATAAGATATTTATTATAATTAATACAACAAAATAATAATTTTAAAACTATTATCTTTTTAAGACATCACAACATATTGACTGACTTAATTTTTTTGTGAATGTGTTGGAACAATGAACCACACAAAGAAGAAGGCTTGCTAAAAGTTGTTAGAATGTGTTTAACATTCGTATAATGCATTATTTTTTATAATCATCTGTGGTTAGTTAAGAAAGCACGAGGAAGAGACTTTAGCAGTGTGTCATTATTGTAAGTCGCATTGTAATGTCAAAATGTAATCTTTAAAGTCATTATTGTCAGTTACGTTTTAGCCTTAAGTCGTAATTCGGAGTTACGACTTTATGACATGCTCAGTGAACTTCTGTATATTGGCAGAGTTTGACGGAGAGTCGTTACTGGGAGTTACGTATTAAGGGTAAAACGTTATCCACAGTAACAAATTTATGTTTAACAATGTTAAATATCAACTTTTTCTCTGTTAACTTTTTTAGAATAAAATTATACCTAATACGTTATTGTGAAATACTTTTATTCTAGTTTTGAAAGTTTTCAAAAAAAAATGTACTATTCTTGTAAACTGATTTAAATAGTGCTTTAATGCCTACCTCATGTTTAGCATCTTGTTTGGCTAGGTTCTCATGTTGGATGCCAGCAATATCTCTCTAAAAAGTTGATTAGATGTTGTTATAATGACTATTAAACTATGGATTTAATTGTTAGATTTTTGCTGCAAATGCTGTTTGTCAGTTTGTTCTTCCTTAATTGTACTTTAATATTGAAGCATATCTTTGTCCTCGTGTTGATTCTTCCACTCTTCCCCACTTATTAATGTCTCAAAAGAGAAGTTAAATCAAATTAGTGCTAAAGAATAATCAATTAAAGTAACTTTAGTTAACTCAATGTGACAGGAAGGAAGTGGAACTAGGGGAGCCAACAAAGACCAATAGACATGCATGAGGATCAAAATAATTTTACTTTCAGGGTGAAACTAATAAATAGCAATTCTAAGAAAAAAAATTAGCGGATTTGGAAATTATGTAAAATATATATATACTAATACCAGACATAACAATTTTTTAATTAATATATGTAAAAACAGTATTCAAAGAAATTTTTTTTAACTCTCCAAATAATAATATTACCGCATTGGTGATTCCAGTGCATATGCCAAAAACAATGTGAATTGTACTAATTGAGATGGGGATAAGCACAAACCCGTCAAAAACTTAGATTCTTATTAGGTATGTGAATAATGTTTTGTTAAAGAAAAAAATTACATACAGGGTGTTTTTGGAAAATACTTTCTAAATTTTTGTGTTTGATTGAGTAAATATTTTAATAAATAGATTTTATAGGAAAAATAATTTTTTAAAAAATCAAAAAAATAATTTCTCTAATAAAAATAGAAAAAATAATTTTATTAGTGAGTTTCCAAGTTCATGATCTATTTTCCACCCTACAACACCTCCAAGGCTCCAACAAACAATCGTTGACTATACTACACCCCGACTTCCCACTACACACCATCACTACCACCCCATAGTGTTTTCTTGAGCACGTATGAATGCTCTGGAGACATTAATATTTTTAAATTTATTTATTAAATACTAAAAAATATGTAATAAATTACTTATCTTCTTAAAAGATATCTCACAAAAAAAACATTTTTCTTCGTACAAAACACAACCATAAGGCGAATGATATTTTTAATAATGTATCACTTTTTGAAAAAATCCCAGCATCATAAAGGCTCTGCCATTGCCAAAGGATCCTATCAAGCGGTTCATTGCATTGTCACATGCGTAGAACATTTACCATTATGTTAAAGGGGTCATTTGGTAACTTTGTATAATCACTCCCCTTTTCCCCCCAAACATTACCGAGGTAGGGGTGTGCATCGGTTGGTTCGGTTCGATTTTGTATATTATCGATTCGGTTTATCGGTTTATCGGTTTTCGGTTTGTTAACATGCAAAATCGATAACCAAACCAATAAGATATTTGTTATCGGTTTTCGATTAATCGGTTTTGGTCCTTAACGGTTTGGTTTTCGATTTAACCGATAAGAAAATGCTTCTATAATTTTTTTTGTTTTCTCTTATTTTCATCTACATATATACACTACCTTCATGCATAAAAGTCTATACAAATTACAAGCATAAGTAAATTCAAATACGTTATTACTAAAAAAAATATTTTCTTTCTAGTTAACTAGCAAACTTGAATGCAGTAGTAAAACCTAGCAATCACTCAAAAAAAAAAAATGATAGGTAGAACCCCACCAAACCAATATCTTTAGAAAGAAAACACAACACCAAGACAACAACTATAAAATACAAAAAATATAATAGGTATACATTTAAAATTTAAATCCACTATTATAATTATGGATAAAAATATAGTTTTAATATAATCTTATTGGGTTATCGGTTTAACCATTAATAAAAATCTTAAAATCAAAACCGAACCGATAGCCCAATAAAAAAATTTACAAAACCGTTAATAAACCGTTAATCCAAAACCGGATACCGATAAACCAATAACATTTTTATCAGTTCGATTTATTGGTTAAATCGATTTTTGCACACCCCTAACCAGATGCTCTGCCGACTTGCTAGCATGTAGTGATGCATATTAATTAATATAAGCATCTATTTTATCAAAAAAAAAAGGTCATGTAATAGGGTATATAAAAATATTATTCAATAGAGTGTATTAATAATGATGATTTTAATTATATTTGTATTAGTTACTAAGATTATTTCTTATGTCGTATTTGATTTGGTATATTAAAAATATTATGCATAATTTTTAAAAGTAATAATTGTTTAGAAAAATACCGTCCACAAGAACGGTGGAAAGAATGTGAAAAAAAAATTGTGGGCAATTGTGTATTTAATCATGTTAACAACGTATGCATTAAAATCACTTTCATTGCTAGTAACATAGTTTCTTTGTTTAGTTATACATAGCATATTATTATAAATAACTAATGACTGCATTAATTATATATAGATTGAAAAAGTGTATCAAACAAAGTATTAATAATACACAAAGTTAATATATGCATTATTTTTCTAATGTGCCTGATCAAACAACCCCTAAATCTAAAATTGTATATTTCAATCGCCACAAGAATTAACATGAATTGGAAGAAAAGTTGAAGTTGAGATTCGTCAGAATTTAATAGTTTTGATATAGAAATATTATATTTGTGTTAAGAAAACTTAATATGTACAATTTATCCTAAATTCAATAAAAATAAAATGCAGCAGTCCAAGACCCATAAATTTAAAATTTTGATTTTTTCTGCTAACTTTATTTTGTACATGAATATTATGACTTAATGGGGAAAAAATTATTCTGAAGAGAGAAAGAGAATGGGGTGAGTAGAATAACTGTTTTCGTCTCTTTACTTTATTCGGTGGGAGTAGGAATTTGTATGGTGAAAGGTGATGTATAAAAAAGCAAAGGTTAAGAAGAATGGAATCGCAAGCTTTAAAGATCAAATCTGATAAGTACTAATTCATTCTTAATTAGAGATTTTGGTTTTAAATATCTAATATGAAATCATCACATTTGTTAAAGAGCGCTTTATTTCACAATATAAAACTTTTCAAAGCAAATTTCAAATTTAATCAAAACTCAATACGAATATCATATACAAAATCAAAAAAAGAAGAAAACTTTCAAGAGCAAATCTCGTAATGGGTCAAATTAATGGGGAATATATACCAACTAATTTGCTCCAATGAAGCAGCCTATATACACATACATAGGAAGGGCAAGAATCCACTTTATTTTAGTTAGTAAGATTCCTTTTTTCACCAAGAAGGCATCGTATATATTCACTTGAATAATAATATTTTGTTGATCTATTCTTTAATTTGTCCCTTAAGATTTTGTAGATGTATGGGTTAATACTAATAAGTTCTCGTTTACATGCTCCCTCCGTTTCAAAATACTTGTCATATTTTTTATTTGCACGCAGCTTAAGAAAAAATATTAAGAATGACTTTTATTTATTATTTTTTTGTATTTAATACTTCTCTCTTTTGCACTATATTAATAGTTCTTCATATTTATGACTAAGGATAAAGGTGAAAACAAACAACTAATTATGTCTTAATTTTTAAAATGACAAGTATTATGAAATATCTATTTTTAATAAGAATGACAAGTATTTAGGAACGGAGGAATATTGAAATGTCATAAATGGTCTCAGACTAAAGTGGTGACACTTTCCAAGATTTTTTTTCGTATAATTTTCCTCACCTCCATAGTCCAACGGCTATGTCAAGCAAACCCTCACCCTTCATACTCAGCAAACTTCAATTAGAAAAAAGTGTGAGCGCTCATTACAATATGACTATTAAATTTAAAATAGTTTATTTAGTATTTTAAGTATAATTTTTGAAAGTCTAATTTTAAATATTAAATTAATTTAATTTAATTTAACTCCGAAGATTAGTTAATTAATTTAACTTTTGTGAAGCAAACCGTTAGAATTGAAGCAAAAGTGAACGAAGCGAGTAGCATTTTAGGTTGAGAATAGTAAATTTATATGAGATTCATATGAGGCGTGTTATCCATACGAGTAGATGATTTCAATCATGTGGGCATGTTTATAGTATGTGTGAAATTATTTAGTAGTTTTATATCTGAAATTATCCTTTACCTCTGTTCATTTTTATTTGTCTATTATATTAGAAATAGATGTCCAATAAAATTTGTCCAGTTTGAAATTAAAATCAATGGATAATTTATTATTTGTGTCTATTTTACCCTTCCTATTAAATACTATTCATTACTAATGCATTTCTCAAAGCATTAAATTTATTATATTCAAAAAATGATATAGTAAAATTACTCCCATTATTTATTTATATTTTAGGGTGTGTATCAAATCGGACAAGTAAAAATAGAAGGAGGGAGTATATAAACCCCCTTGTAACGTTGTAATGTTAGTATTATATAAGAGTTTTTCAACATGATATAGAGTATACTCTCTCTGTCCCATATTAATTGGTCATTTTTTTTTTATACGCATTTTAAGAAATCATAAATAAGAAGGTAGTTTTACTAATTCACCCTTTAAAAAACTTCTTTGAAACTTTATAAGCAAGTGTGAATACTTTCAAAAAGAATTACTTGCAAGGATAATATGAGAAAATTCTAATTAATGTTTTCTTGATTTAGTAAGGTGGATAACTAATATAAGACAACTATTTTTAATAAAATGACCAACTAATATGGGACGGAGTGAGTATTTAAATGTCTATCTCCCTGTTCTTGTGCTTTATGATACTATCAAAGGTCCGCCTAACATTCTAATAATTAAAGTATTAAACTGTCGGTTTGATTAGTTTTAGTTCACTGTCTTGTTCTAGTTCAAAACACTCCTCTTTTTTTGGGAATACAAGTAAAACTTTTGTATGGAAAATATGAAATGTACCACTCTATTCCCTAACCCCAACTAATGAAGCAACATATTATTCACGCAATAAGCCATTTATTGCTTATTATCAAATTAAAATAAAATAAACAGTTGAATTTTGAATCTAGCTCAACCTCAAAAGCTAGCGTAAAAGATGTGAAGATTTGCCAAACCATATAAAGAGTACAATGAACTAATCCATCTCCTATGTGGGATTCAATCACCCCCCACCCCCACACTCCCAGACATCCCAATTGGAGCGTGAACAATCTATCCTGAGGGCCCAACAATATCGAGGGCTTGAACATGTTAAAAAAAAATTGGTCTTGTGCTTAACTCAGAACCTTAGAACTAGTTCACAAAATAAAGATTGTCCAAACCATATAAAGAGTCTTAAGAAATTAACTCATACATCTCCGATGTGGAATTCCTTCAAGAAGCCACAACTTATCAAGTCTATTTGAGTTGATCTTCCCTTCTTCTTTTCTTCTGGTTAGCTACAATTTTTTTAAAACAATTTCTTGAAAACTCTATCATCATGGTAGTTTCTGTATATATTTATTGATAGGGAATGTGGTAGGGTTTAAAACTTTCCTTTGGTTTAGATGTGGATTGGTTGTAACATGAGAGTGACAAAGGTGGGGTTGAGGGTGTCAACTATTTTTTATATAAGTAATCTCCATTAAATAGACAATTCCATAGGCAAAGAATCATGTGAAATTTGTACATATATCTTACCCCAATTAATAAAGTAAGTAGAAAATAGTAGCTCCATCCCCTCTTTCAAACAAAGACAACTAGTAAACAGAACAATAATTTCCCACTCATTTGGGTACCACCCAACTAAATGCAAATCTTGGTTAAGATTTATGGTCAATTACTCAATTTGGTAGCCCCCCACCCCAATTTTTTTGTTTCACTGTCTTTTCACTACAAAGACATTGCCAGTTGCCACAGACCAAAAAAAAGAGAACACAAAAGAAAAAGTATCTGAATGTGCTTTCTGGATTTGTTTGTGGGGGTGGGGGTGGGTGGGGGGTGTTGGCCATACTTGGATGATTGAGTATAACTTTTGCTAATTAAGGAGAGAGAAATTGCTTTTACTAGATTTTAACTATTTCAAATTTAATCAGATAATTTATAATCACACACAAATGTATATGGTTTGTTTTGTACCATAAATTTCAAAAATTTTATTTTCATTCTTAAAGTTCGTATCCAATCAAACCATCACACGAATCGGAAGAGAGAACATTAGAATTGAGATGGAAAAGAAACCAATGATTTTGCCAGGGTCTTTTTAGTAATTATCGCATCTATTTCTTTCATCTTAGATACTGTCTGAGCAAGCTCTTGAAGAGTGTTTCTCACTAAGAGTCTGTTTGGAAAGCCACCTGGTAATTGGAATTGGTGTAATTACTAAGGTAGTAATTATCAACTTAGTAATTACATCAACCTGTTTGATTGCCACATAATTACAGTGTAATTACTAGTGTACTGTTTGATTGCACAAGTGTAATCACATGATTATATTAAAATTTAATAAAAGTTAATTATCAAAAATTAAAAATTTATACTAAACAAATAAAGGCTTATAGTTTCTTGTTCTTGGATTCCTCGTGGTAGTATTTTGTGGCAGTGCTCTGTTTCTGTCTGTTGTTTGTTACTACATATTACTTCCTATCGTCTCTTGTAGTTTTATCTTGTTTTTTATCCTGTATCATTGTTACGTCCTTTTTAGCCTATTTTTAGACTGTTTTGTCTTGACCCGGGGGTCTATCGGAAACAGCCTCTCTACCTCACCTCTGAGGTAGTGGTATGGTCTGCGTACACTCTACCCTCCCCAGACCCCACGCTGTGGGAATACACTGGGTATGTTGTTGTTGTTGTTGTTGTTGTTGTTGTATACTAAACAAATAAAGGCCTTTATAAATGATATTAAATTTTATATATATATATATATATATATATATATATATATATTGTCTTTTGAAATATATTAATTAATAAACATGTACTCTTAACTAATATTATAAAAAAAAAATTGATTTATATTTTTTAAATTAGTATATTTTAATTAAATTAATCATAAAAACTTAAAGTACATGATTTTTAAGAACATCATGAAATGCATGTTTAACAAAAAGATTAATATTATAAATATAATGTCATAAAATTATTAAAACATTTGACAAAAAGATAATCTATCAATTCTAACTAAAAAATAAATGGCTTGCAATGTGAAATATCAAGTCAATACTAGTAAAACAAATAAGTTGGAACTGAAATATAACATAAGTTCAAAATTCAAAACAAAAAAGTTAACATAATACTCTTATGTCAAGTTTCAATATAACGTATCTAAATATGATTCAAAAGAAAAGGAAAACATAAGTATATATTCTTATTCAACAATGAATTCTACTTTAATTTAAAAATTAGAATACTAACTAAATTATGCTAAATGGAAAAAATAAACATAAAAAAAATATAAAATAGATAATACGAACAATTACATGGAATCACAAGAAGTAAAGGTTCGAAAATGAGAAGGAAATGAAATATAAATAATATAAAAAAAATATTTTTTAAAATTATTAGAATAATAAAAATAAAAAATAATTTAAAATAATAGAAATAAAAAATAAATTTAAATGAAAAAATAAAAATAAAAGGACGAAATTAGAAAGTAATCAACTTGTAATTACACCATGTAATTACCAACAATTCACAGCTCTCCCATGTGAATTGGAGAGTGTAATTACCCCCTGTCAATTACACTCAATTACCTACTGATCAAGTAATTATCTGGCCAACCAAACATGTCAAATTGTGTAATTACATCAAATTACACCAAATCCAATTACCATGGTGGCTTTCCAAAAGGCTCTAAGTGAATTTTATCATATTAAATTAACGATTCTAATCGAGACTTTATATATATATATATATATATATATATATATATATATATATATATATATATATAGTTTAACTTTTGTATTTTTAATAATGTCATTCTTTTTGAAACTGAGGAAAATATATATATGCTAAGTGTATGCATGTTGGTCCTAACTCCTATATTGCACCTTTCTTTCCTTATCCTGTGCCATTGTTTAATCCTTCAAAAAAATTGAATACTATAGTTGGTTGATAGTGAGGAAATCAAGATTTTTTATTAAGAATGTTCAAGATTAATATATAAAAGTAATATTTTATTTATATATATATTATAATTTTTAGACGAAGAATGTTCATCAATTGATTGGGGAATGGTACATAGCTTTGCTCCTGTTGGACAAACATGAAAGTTTCAATATAACAGAAAATGTTGTTGAAGGGGAGTCTTCGATCAATGATAAAGTTATCTTCGTGTGATCAATAGGTCACGAGTTCGAACCATGAAAGTAGTCATTAACTCTTATATTAGGGTACATAGGCTATCTACATATATCACACTTCTTTCATGCGAACCACATGAATCCTGCGTGATTACGAGATGCTTTTTGCGGTGAGCTTCCCTTTATAAGAGAAGGTTTTGGCATAGTACAACATATGCATAGTGATTTGGGACTATCTTTAGTTGTTCTTGACTAAGTTAGGTATGACCTACTTGACACATACTTAAAAGATAAACACTCACCCCTAATCCACTCATAATGGAGTAGTAATTTCTAATTCTTGTTTTAGAACGTTAATTAGGCCTCCATTTGAAATGATTAAGGATGAGGGAATCTGAAGTAATACTATGCATTGATGAATGATGATCCAAATCCAATCAAAGTAAAGAATGTTTGAATAAGGTCAATGATATGATGACATCCACATTACACGTGTATTGTGCACGTGAAAATACAATATCATCAAGCATTTTGGAACTCCTCTTTGTGACCCTATACATAACACATCCATCTAATTTCACTAACTCGTGATGACAACCAATTACCTCGTTGAGTGAATCAACCATATAGTGATAAATGAATACCAAATCTCATAAGGAAATAACATAAAATCAAAATAAAACATCTAAATATATAGCTAGCTAACATGAAATATTGTAACACCCTACAACCAACTGAGTTTTCGATAGTTGTTATGAGTTCTATGAATCAGGTTTATTAACCACCAATAATGTAGCTGTAAAATGTAAGGACACAATTACTGTGTAATATATCTGAGTTAGATGAATTAGGTTCAACTAATGAAACGGAGTGCTAAATAAAATAGTAAAAAATACAATGATGTATCATGAAAAACCTTCTTGTTCAAGGGAGTAAAAATCACGGTCTAGAGTGTGTAGGATTTCCAGCAATCTTCACTAACCTCAAAGAGCTATTTTAAATTACAACTCAATAATCAAAGAAACTAACTCTAGTACCTCAACTCCTACAATTTAATTTACTCTATATGTAATACTACCTTTAAAGACGATAAACTCTCTGTTTGATTTTTGGGTCTTTCTCTTTCCTATGTGGATTAAAAGGTGCCTTTTGGATCTGACCCTATTTTAGAGAAGATCAAAAGAACAACCGTTTTTTAGACTGAGAGAGAGAGAAAATCAAGAGTCCACCAGCGTTTGGGCATGCGATTTCAATGAAATAAAATCCCAAATTTCAAAAAAATCATGATTTGGGATTCCAAATTATGATTTCAACTTTTTAAATACAAAATTTGACCCATAAGTTTATATTTTGTAAAAAAAATCATCATTTTAATTATTAAAAAAAAGACTTATGCTCAGCCTGAAGAAATTGTCCGTACCATGTAAAGAATCATATTAAAGAATAATTAGTTACTGTTATTCTTGACTAGTGAATCTTTATTAATTATGTGTATTGTACTTGAGTTTGTAATCACAAATATTTATTTATAAAAGGAACATGGAGATTTGCGATTTATCAATGCAGTGTCTTAGGATATTACGATATCTTATTTATGAACTATGGTTTGCTCATTTGGTAACATTAAGAATTACGAATAATTTAATAGTTTTCACAACTTGTGAGATTTTCATGTTTATGAGGAAAAAAATACAACTTAAAATATTCAAATTGCATGTCCAAACAAAACTTCAACTAATTCATATAAAGTGATTTCATATCATAATTTCAAATTATGATTTCATATCGTATGTTCTAAACGGCCCCAAGAGTTACGTTAATGCCAAAAACACACTTGAAGTATCATTTTTTTTGCGAGTTTTTTGCCTGAACTATCAGGTGTGCTTTTTCTATCTAAAGTATCACCAACTATTTATCAATCCATGCCTTGAAATTAATGAGTCATCTACTATGTGAATGAAATCTTATGGGCAAACTAAGTTGTCATGCGTCTATTGACGATTATATTCCAATACTTGGTCTAGTCAGTTTTGAGGTGTGTTTTAATAATTATAGTTAGTGATAGTTCAGATATAAAACACAAATATTGAATAATTCAGATATGATGAAATTTATGAGAAAGTGATACTTTAAATATATTTTTGATCATTAACTTTAATAATAATAATTAGAAGAAGAAGAAGAAAAGAAAGAGGCGGAATGTAATTCCTTCCTATTAAAGATCACACAAGGAGTCATTACATTGCCAATCTCGAGATTGTTTCCTTATCCCCTTTTCTTTTTCCATGATTATGTCTGTGTATACTGTATATGTAAAAAGGTTATATTTGAACAATATAGTTTCCTTCTCCATCTTTTCTTTCTTTCTTTCTTCTCTTTTTAATTATTTCCTTTTTCTTTTTTTGTCCCCTAATGTCTTTCCAACTTTTACCTACACAATATGCTTGTAGATGAAATGTTTGATTCTTGGATTGAAGGGTATACAAGATTTTATTTTTTCTTTTTCCTTTATTAGTAGTGACATTTTCTCTGAATGTACTGTATAATATAACGCATTGTTTAAGTTATTGGCATATACATATAAAAGATTTTACACCAGTAGTAGAGTGGGCCTATATACATACATAACAATTCTTTAAAACTATCTATTTTTATTATTTTTTTTCAATTATTATTTTTGTTTCTCTCACTATTTAAAAGTCACTATTTTTTCATTGAAATTTTTCAGTGAAAAAATGTGTAGTAGCTATTCTCATAGATGTTTTGATTGAATCGATGAGAAAAGAAATAATAATAGTGTTTTCACACGGAAAAATTAGGAAGCTTCCTAGTGTTTCAGTGAGAATCTATTTTCCACCATATATTTTTTCACTGAACTAGTTCATTGAAAAATGAGTGAGTTTTATAACACAAAATTTTCATTATTCGCAATGAGAAAAATCTTTGTTTCTGATAGTATCTTTTCACGATGAATTAAGATCCGCCTAAATTACTATAGTATCATTTTGTGAGTCCTAAATTATTGGGTTTTCTTATTAATTCTTGAAGTATAACTCCCTTTGGATTAATCCCTTCCTCCTCTGCTCTGACCCAATTGAATATGTGACAAAATATTTGGGATAAATTTGTTAAGAGACGCGCAATAGATGAAAAAGATCCTAAAAATTACTCCACCTAGCACAATGAATCTATGGTAGTTGAGGGAGGTTACATGAATATCAATAGTCCAGGTATGAACGTCATAAAGCAGTGATAATTTAAGAAAATTTTAACCTATTCACTTAAATTAATGTTTTTCACATATATAATATATGGTTCAAGAAAATCTATGAACACCAAATAATTTAAGTATAAAACTTGTGAAATGATAATAGTATAAGAAAATTTTAACCTATTTCACTCCATTAATAGACAATTCAGATGAAGAAACTGCTACATGATCTCCCTATGAAGCTTTTTCAAAGGTTCCTATCTCCTTTCGGTGTAGGACAAGAGTCACGGTATCAACTCGATAAAAAATAAAAACAAAAAAAGCTTATCACATCTTACAACTCTATAAGTAAATTTCTTACAAAAGATTATATTGATAATATAAACTTTCTTATAACATAATTGCATAAGTAGTGTAAAAAAAAATAAAAAATACATAGCTAGTTTTTTAAATTTGTCAACAAATTTCATTTAGACACTTGAATTATTATGTGTTTTGATGGAGCATCTGAACACATGATAAAATATTCAAATTAGACTTTTGACTCAATTTTTTATGCGTGTCCTCAAGAGTCTATTAGATAGTTAAGTTAACCACATTAAATATTTCATCTCGCCTAATTATACGTATCAATCTCAATTAGAAAACGTCTAGGGTTTTACTTATATGTTAAGACAGGATAATTAAAGGAAATGACATATTTTATGTGGTCAACTTAACTACTTAATAAACTCTTGAGAATTCACGTAAAAAATTTCTAAAATTTGAAGCGAAAGTATCTAATATGAATATTTTATCATGTGTTCAAATAATCAATTGAAATAGGTCATAATTCTAGCGTATAAATGAAATCTAATGATAAATTTAAAGAACTATCTATGAATTAAGCCTAAAAAAATTACACAGCCATTGTACATAATCTAACATCCAATTCAAATACTTATATGGTAATAGTAGAAAGACCTAACAAATAAATGTGACTTTTAACTGTCTCATTTACATTTATGCTTTTCAATTTTGAGTATACATAAATATATAGACACTTAAACTTGGATAAAATTGAACAAGTAGACACACTACAAACGCATCTTATATGACATAATATGTGTCCTACATGGCATCATACAAATCAGTTCGAGTTATCTCACGCGAATTGTCGTGTAAAATGCGTGTGTCTACTTGTTCAACTTCATACAAGTTTAAATGCTTACTTGTGCACACCTAAAATTAGAAGGCATAGATGTAAAGCTAATTAGTTAAAGACATATTTATGTATTATGCCTAGCAAAAACTATTCACATTTACCAATATTTTAAATAGTTCCTTAATTTATTTTCTAAAAAAGAATATAATTTTAGAATAAGGGGAAAAATGGAAAGTCCCAAGTTAGCCTTGGCCATGAAGTGATGGGGGGTGAGTGGGGCTGTACATATACATATGACTTCACAGTTTGATTGCCTCATATGCCAGGCAAGATACTGTCTTCTGGATTTATGTAAAACATCAACTTAGTATATATGTCTGCACATAAATCCATGATTTTTTTTAAAAAAATTCCTTAACAAACCAGTTTTGCATATTAGCAAATTCACATGAAAACTCAGAAAATTAAAGCAATCCCAATACGCATGTTCTTACTTCTGTTCTAGTCTTCCTTCACCCAATTTTTTTTAATCTTATATATACTAAAGAGTGCTCCTGGTAAGCTTTGACAAATATTTTAAGATATATTTTTTTAATTATATTGATATGAGAAAAATTACAATGCATAGTATTTTCTGTATAATTTTTGAATATCTAAATTTTAATTTTAAAATATTAAATTAATTTAATCTAATTTAACTTTAAAAATTAATCAAATTAATTATCAAAAAATGAAACGTGACAATTTTTTTAAAATGGAGAATATCTATATATATATTTTATTCAATCGCTATATTTTAACATGTAGCAGGAGTAACGGAACTTCGGTTATTTCCAAAACTGCAAATCCCATTTTTATGGACTATGTGTGTACATTGTGCCTCAAATTATGTAGCACAGTTTAAATTTTAATGCGTCAAATTTCAATTGTGAATTCGGATATATATTTAGAAATTATATAAGAAGTTCTATAAGTCACACTAATCAATAATTCACAATATTTAAAAGATAAAATATCACAGTCAATTTTTTTTTAATTCTCGAAATTTGAAATGTATCACGTAAATTAGGACGGAAGGAGAAATATTTTTGGTGATTTGATTGGGTGAAAATCAATTTAGACTGCCTGTGTATAGGAATTAAATTCTTATCTAAAGCCTACACCACCTCCCCTCCCCCACCCACTCCCACATGTCCCACAAAGTTTTATCTGATTAAATCCATCTATAATAGTCATTATAGTGCTCAACAGTCAGCATTTTGGAATACCTTTTTCATTTTAAATTCTTGAAAAAGTGAAACTTGAAAATTCAGCATATATAGTGTGTAGTCCACCTTCCTCTTAAACAATGCATGGTTGAAGGAGTTTTTTCTTTTTCCACCACCTTTTGAATTTCTCTAGACTGGTTATTGGGGTAGTTCAAAATTTTCATGCTTTTCCTTTACCTTTTCTTTTTCTTCTTTTCTTATATATATATATATCATTTGTTTTACTTTGCTGAACAAAAGTGACATGCATGTTATTTGGCTCTAACTTTTAACTACTGTGTGACCCTCTGACACAAAGTTTTAAGTGAATGAGTGCAATTCTTGTATGAAGCAGCAACATATGAGGAATTGTACCAGAGATGTTAATGTGTTTGCTGTAGTACAGAGTAGACTTGGTTGAAATTCATAACCAAAACAAAGTCTACTTCCAAATATTTTCTCTATCAAAAATCTCATTTTGCCTTGTGGGTAGTCCTTTTCTTGGAATTCTTGAATCAGTAAAAGCAAGGAAAATGAATGCTGTTTTGGGTTATTTGTACTTATTCAGCTTCTCGGCTTATTATGCTCATGCTATGCTTACTCCAGCTGGTGTCAATTATGAAGGTTAGTTCTGCTGAAATATTGAAAACTTTTGGGTTTTTTTCTTTTCCTTCTGTGGGGATTTTGTGCTCCGGTTATCGCCTTCTTTTGTTGTTGTTATTGTTTTTTCTTCAGTAGGTTGTGTATTGTTTTTCATTTCGCATCATTTCGTTATTGTTACTGCTTTCATTTCTGTATTCCCTTTGAAATGCTTTTTTTAAAAGCCGAAGGTTTATCGGAAACAGCCTCTATATCTCTACAAGGTAATAGTAAGGTTTGCATACACTCTACCGTCCCCAGACCCCACTTGTGGGATTACACTGAGTATGTTGTTGTTGGGAATACAGTTCAAGATTTATTTTTTTCATTGGCAGTGCTAGCTTTAATGGAGATAAGGAAGGATTTAAATGATCCTCATAATGTTTTAAACTGGGATGAAAATGCTGTTGATCCTTGTAGCTGGAATATGGTAACTTGTTCAAGTGATAAATTTGTCATTGGCCTGTAAGTAAAACCATTTTCACTTACAACTTGTAAAAATAGTACTCTTAACAAGATTTCTGAAAATAGTTGAATTGATGATTATGCAGGGCAAGTCCTAGCCAAAGTTTGTCAGGCAAAATATCAGCATATATCCACAATTTGACTCACCTTGAGCTTGTGTAAGTACTTACATAACAACAGGAAATATAATATCAAAACATTTGATTCTTATTGGTATTAGATGTTAATATGAGTGTCCTGTTTTTACAGACTTCTACAGAGCAATAATATATCAGGATCAATTCCTTTGGAGCTTGGAATGCTTCCAAAACTTAAAACAATTGATCTCTCTGATAACAAGTTAACCAGCGAAATCCCGTCATCTTTAGCTCAACTGAAAAACCTCCAATACTTGTAAGCAAAGAGAACTCAGAGATCTGGTAGAAACAAGTTTTTGGATTAAAGACTAATGATTGTGTTCTTAACTTTTGATTATAGGAGATTAAACAACAACAGTCTAACTGGAGTTGTTCCTGTGGATTTGGCCAATATGACTCAGCTGTCACTTATGTATTTCCCTAAAACTTTTTTCTGTGAGTTATTCATATTTTCTAATTCAGTCAGACCTCTCTATAGCAACATTTCACTATAACGGCCAAGTTTTCTTTGAAACTGATTTTCATGTTATGTTATGTTATATTATATGTTCTCTATAACAACATTTCGCTAAAGCAGCCAAAAAATATACGGACAAATGACGCAGTTATTGAGAGGTTTGAATGTATTTCACTTGGAGATATCTATATGGGGTTCTGTTTTGCATTTTCAGGGACTTGTCTTTCAACAATCTCAGTGGTCCCGTACCAAGGCTTCTTGCCAAAACATTCAAGTAAGGCTCTCGAAGAATTCTCTTTGTTCCACTTTCTCCTTACCTTAATGTCAATAAATGAAACCAAATAATTGTATTTATTATTTTTTACCTTATTGACACAGCATTTTGGGAAATCCAATGATATGTGCAACTGGGAAAGAGCCAGAGTGCAATGGAACAGCACCAATGCCCCTCTCCTTCTCTTTAAACAATCCACAGAGTAAGAACTAACCTTATTTTAACAGCCAAATGATAGATAAGTGCATATTTTTCGGAAACAGCCTCTCTACCTTCACAAAGGTAGGGGTAAGGCTGCATACACACCACCCTCCTCAGACCCCACTTGTGGGATTACACTCAGTATGTTTGTTGTTGTTGTCTGTCTATATGATGATTATGGTTTTTTACTAGTCATACTGATTTATGAAGTAAATTTGCTTACCGGTTTTCTCTGCTGATAGATTAAACATCTATCGTTCATTCCCAGCTAAAAATATTCTGTGTTATCTCAGATGTTCAGCCTTCTGGAAAACCAAAGACTCACAAGGTTGCCTTAGCATTTGGAACAAGTCTAGGTTGCATCTGCCTACTAATTGTTGGGTTTGGATTCTTTCTGTGGTGGAGACAAAAGCACAATAAACAGATTTTCTTTGACAGTAATGGTGAGTATTGTTCTATTGAAACAATTTGAAGTTACTGTAATGTGTAGTTCTAGCTCATTGATCCTCTTATAAACGTAATCGTTCATATATTTCAGAACAACATCATGAAGAAGTGTGCTTAGGCAACTTAAGGAGGTTCCAATTCAAGGAACTTCAGTCTGCCACAAGCAACTTCAGCAGCAAGAACATACTAGGGAAAGGTGGTTTTGGTAATGTTTACAAAGGTCGTCTTAGTGATGGGATTATTGTAGCTGTGAAAAGGCTCAAAGATGGAAATGCAGTCGGAGGCGATCAGCAATTTCAGACTGAAGTCGCGTTGATCAGCCTGGCAGTGCATCGCAATCTCCTCCGGTTGTATGGATTTTGCATGACACCAACTGAAAGGTTGCTGGTGTACCCTTATATGTCTAATGGAAGTGTAGCTTCGCGTCTCAAAGGTAAACTGCTTCTCTTTAGATAAACTTTTCATCCGATCCTGTTAATCGTTATCCATCCTAAAGACTTCCGTGTTCAAACAAGTATGATCCAAGTAAACGAATCTGTTAAAAACTACTCGTATAATACAACAACTACGAGAACTACGCCTCAATTAAAAACTCTAAAAAACCTTCAAAATTACTCGTCTCTCTTGGCTTATAATTACTTTTTTCTTCTTATATGCTCTGCTCATATTGTGTCATTTCTTGCAGCCAAACCAACCTTGGATTGGGGTACAAGAAAAAGAATAGCTTTGGGAGCTGCAAGGGGCTTATTGTATCTGCATGAGCAATGTGATCCAAAGATCATTCATAGGGATGTGAAAGCTGCAAATATATTGCTTGATGATTACTGTGAAGCTGTTGTTGGAGATTTTGGATTGGCAAAGCTTTTGGATCATCACGATTCACATGTCACAACCGCGGTTAGGGGAACTGTTGGACATATAGCTCCGGAGTACCTTTCCACAGGACAGTCCTCTGATAAAACGGACGTTTTTGGTTTTGGTATTCTCTTGCTAGAATTGATCACTGGACAGAGAGCTCTGGAATTTGGTAAAGCAGCAAACCAGAAAGGCGCCATGCTTGATTGGGTAAGTACAAAAAATCCCTAGACATGATTCCACGACACAAAAACATAGATTGCTTGTACCATTAATCTTAGCATAGTGTGGGTTGTAGCCCAAGCCACAAATCACCCTCTGGACCTAGTGGAATGTCAGAATTCGAAACGACTTTGTTAGCCCCAAAAGTTGACTTTGGTCAAACTTCCTAAGTTCCAAACTCCCAAAACTGAAAAACTTCCCAAAACATATCCAATCACCTCGAAATCCATCCCCGCAAGTTACAAACAGCAAATCGAGGTTATGACATTATCCAGAAGGCATATATCTTGGATCCGTCTTATGAATTTGTCCTTTTCTGCAGGTAAGAAAGATTCAGCAGGAGAAAAAGCTAGACATGTTGGTGGACAAGGACATGAAAAACGAGTACGATAGGATAGAGCTAGAGGAAATGGTACAAGTAGCATTATTGTGTACTCAGTATCACCCAAGTCATAGACCAAAAATGTCAGAAGTTGTAAGGATGCTTGAAGGTGATGGGCTAGCAGAGAAGTGGGAAGCTTCTCAAAGAGCAGAACCCACAAGATGCAGAGCCAATGAATTTTCCTCTTCAGAAAGATACTCTGATCTCACTGATGATTCTTCATTGCTTGTACAAGCAATGGAACTATCTGGTCCAAGATGATAATTAAATTAAGAAAGAATGCCAAAACAAGAACCCTGTGTAATATTGAGCTTTGTTTATAGGATCATACAGAAGCTGCAAATAAAATATATTATACATTCTGACTGTAAAGGATAATTTGTAAACTTTTTAAGGCTGAGAATTATTTTTCTTTTTTGCTTCTTGTTTTTTTGAATGAAAATGTTTATGGTATGTTATTATTTGTTTATATACAGAGAGAAATAGAACACGGTGTATTACTTCCCCAATAGACAACTTCCTACAAGAAAAGGAAAAATCCAATATTTGGCACTTAATCTTCCCATTCCAACATGAAAGCTTTGGGTTCTTGTAGATTAGATATGGCTAATAAGAGAGAATCTACATCATTGTCCAATCTTTACATGTAACTAACCTTGAAATTGTAGTAAAAGTAATAGCTTAAATAGGCAGAGATTTCCCCATAAACTGAATTTGAAAAACAGTATGGGTGAAGCTGCGGACCAAAGGACATTTCAATGTGTGCTCCCTGTGAATCCACATCACCCATAAATAAATAGGTGGAAGTATCGATGTAATTTCATTGGGTTTGGATAATGCTACATGAAGTTGAAGAACATAAGCCAAATATTTAATTGATTGGATGCTTAGAACTCAGATTTTCGTAAGATCCTCGTAAATAATAAAGTATCTTTCCAACCTCTGCTGCTCAAACCACAACAGTATCCATACAATAATGGATCAAGGTACATAACAAGCAAAAGTTATGACAGAAGGTCCCAGCAAAGAGATGCAACATTACGAGCTATTCGTTGAAATTGTATACTATCAACTTTTGATAGCGATGTGACTCCCCATCTTTTATTGCCTGTTAGGAGGATAATGTTGGACACGTGCGAAATGGTATACTATAACAATCTACATAAGATAATTCATGCATAATTAGTTTGTGAAACTGACGACCCAAAATGATATTATTGAAAACAAACTTTACTTAGTTAAAACCAAGCACACATTTTAGACTCTAGTGGATCCGAAGAAGATTGAGGCAGTTCAGTATTGGGTTAGGCTCACTTTACCTACCAAGCTTCGAGGCTTTGTAGCATAGGCTGGCTACTACGAATGTTTTGTGTAGGGTTTCTCTTCTATCGCATCATATCTTATATGCAGATTCTGGTATGATAAGCTAAATATCTACTATCTGTATATAAGCATTATCCACTGCAATATAATCACCATATTACTATCTTTACATAAGCATTTTGATTCACCACCAGGAAAGTCAAAATATCAGCCCTTCCCTCCTTTGATTTGTTCCTATATATCAAATACACAAAATCCTTTCTGACCAAACATTGTATAACATTTTTTTTAAATCAAAAAATCTAGTATGAACTGAAAATATCATGTTACTGTTTCTGGTAAAGAATTTCCAGATCAATTTTCTTTTTTATAGAGGCAAAAATAAGGAATGGAGCAACAAAGGGGAAAGAACATACATCTTATACATGAATGATTTGTATCCTACAATGGCTCTTGAACAAATTTGACTGTAGCTAGAGGAGAAGCCCGTCGAAAAGTTAACAAGTCGATCAACATTTTCACCACTTTATCCGTGACATATATAGTAGGAGCAACAATCATTTGTTCAAGAACAGGCGAATGTCCAAGTAAGAATTTGATAAACGCGATTTCATGCGGCAGACCAGAGAAATCAGTCATATGCACAATCTTCAGTCCACTGAAAGTGCAGTCAGCAGGCCAGTCTTTCTCCCAAAAATCCAGATCATAAATATCAGTGGTAGTTGTAATTGAGGAACTCTGACAAAGACAAGGAGCATTAACAGGAGCATTTTGTGAAAATCTATACTGTTTAGAATAAATCAAGCATTTTGACATATACTTACTGATATTTGAAGCTCCTCTAAATTAGGGGAGCTCACAATCAAGCGAAGCACAACAAGTAACTCTTTCATGTCTTCAAAACTAACTTGGTACAGTTCAATGAACTTCAGATTTTGATACATAACGTGAAAGCTTCCTTGTTCATTACCTATACTCAAATACTTCACAAAGATAGAGAGAAAAAGAGAGGGGGGTAGTAGGAGGGTAAGACTTCAAATATTCAATCTAAAAAAAGAGATGCATGAAAAGTATGTATGCTCCCACTATTGGAAATTTAGAAAGAAACCTTACTTTAGTGAAGTAAATATGGCCAATAAGTCTCTCAAGGCAAGGAACACCACCAAGAAACTTGTCAAAATTGCAACCCGAGCTTTGTTCAAAGTGCTCAGCTATATCATCAGTCATATACATAGCAACTGAAATACCAATCAGATGCGGAGTATTCTCAAGGCGTATATCCTTAAATTCACCTTCCAAATTCAAATATTTGAGATTTGGAGCTCGAATTGTAAGCTCTAAACTGTCAAAATATGACAATGTCAAGCTCTCAAGAAGAGGGCAACTGGAGATCAGAATTTCAATATCATGTGGAGGAATGATAACTTGCTGGAGACTAAGGTGCTTCAAACACAAGAAGCCTTTAAAATTTGGAGGAGGGTTTAATTCACATCGAACAAGCACCAAATGAGTCAACTTAGGACAAAAGAACACACAAGAAGGTGCTCTAAACCAGTCATCTTCTCCTATATCAATAATCAACTCTTTGATATCTTTACGAGAAAGGAAAAGTAGCCATTGATCTAAATCAGGAGAAGTTGGTGAGTAGGAAGTATTCAATTCAAATTTGTGAATCGGTCCGTCATGAAGAAACAGGCAACGGGTAATGAAATTTACAAGATTGCAACTGATAATTGATTTGTCATGGCAAGGAGTCAGACATGTGTCATTAAAAACAAGTTGTGTAATGGTTGCCCACTTGTATCTCCATTTTCTTGACAATATGCTTGTCCTTACAGCATCGAGTAATGGAACTTTTATGAGGATACTTTCTATGATACTTTGAGGTAAATCACTTATTAAATCTCTATCCGAATCAGTGTCCATTCATCAACTTCAGTTGGATAATATCTGCACAAAGATCGAATTCAACCTCCCAGCATTCATAAAAGAAAACTGAAATCTTTGTTACGGATTCAAATCTGAAAACCCTCAAAAAGCTGCACTATTTTATTTTATTTTTGAAATTGAAAATACTACTTTTTCCTCATAAAGAAAAACTTAGAGAACCTCAAATTAGACAAAACTAATGAGCTCTCTTTGTCTGCACCACTTCATTATGCAGAAAAAGGAGAAATGGGACAGAGAATGAACATAACACAACATCACAACCTCCTAACATATCCCCCTAATGAATCCCAGTCTAAATGACTAGATCACAGTCAAATTCATAGACATGCAAAGTGATGATGCTGGTAAGAGAGAAGCCATTAGAGAGAAGGAAGAAGTTGATTGCTCTGTAAATGTGCAACTAAAACAAGGAGAGGATACCTCCCACGTGAGCTACTAATGGAAGAGAAAATAAGAAGTTACAGAACTATCCTTCCTTTTAATGCTTATTTCCACACTCCCCCTCAGGCTGGGAGAATGGTAAACATCCAAAGCTCCAAGCTTGGTCAATAGACTTCGATATTGTGCCACTCCTAACACTTTTGTAATTAAGTCTATCAACTGCTCCTTTGTTGAAAGGTGATGTGGTTACATCAGACCCTCTTAACCTTTTCTCTCAAAAAGTGACAATACATATCAATATGCTTTGTCCTATCTTCTATTGGATTGCATGCCATCAGTATGGATGCCTTATTATCACAGTGCAACTTCACTGATATCAATATCTTCATATCTAAATCTATTAGTCCTGCCAACTAAGTAATCTCAGCAGTAACAACAATCATGCTTCTATATTCTGCTTCAGCTAAACTCCTCACTGTTTGTTGTTTTTTTAGATCTCCAGGATATGATAGTCTCCCAATTTAATCACACAGCTTGTGACCGGGGATTCTTTAACCATAAAGAATTCGGTTCAGATGGAGGATACCTATCCAGAAGTTTTCGCAACTCAATCATAGATGATGGAATCATCAAAGATTCGACCTTTTCGAACTCTGTACCTCCTAGTATCAGGGCAAGTTGCCCAACCTGAATCACGTAAAGCAGTCAACTGATTAGTGATTTCTTTCTTGAAGAAAAATCCCTGACCTGGTGAACTTTTGTAATATCTGATTATCCTCATTGCTGCTCCCACATGTTATTGCTTGAATTGCTGCATAAACTGACACAACACTTGCACTGAGGACTGGTAATTGTCAAATACAATAACTTTCCTATCATACTTTGATAACCAGTGATGTCTTTTTCTTTTAGTTTCATGTCTCCATTTTTTTCCGGTATACTTGTCATAATCCATAGCAGTAAGCTTATGATTAGCCTCTAAAGGTGTGATAGCAGGCTTAGCACCACTCAGCCCAGTATTTGAATGAGTTCTAAAGCATACTTCCTTTGATTAAGCAGGATTCCCTCTTTTGATCTCAACAATTCTCCTTGACCTCGAAGTAACTATGGAGGGTGCGTTTTGCTTCTTCTATTAGTGCCATGTCATTCCCAGTGATGAGTAAATCATTCACCGAGACTAGGATTAAGACTATGCTCACTCCCTTTCTACCGGTGAACAATGAATGATCATGAGCACTTTATGAGTATCCATCATTCAGTAATGCACTTGTAAGCTTAATGTTCCATTGTCTAGATGCTTGCTTTAATCCATAAAAAGATTTAAATAACAGTACACTTTATATTCTCTAGGCTATGGAACCCTTGAGGCAGAGATCCATATAGACCTAATTTATAAAGATCTCTCTCGCGAAAAGCATTATTCACATCCATCTGAAACAAAGACCAATTTCTTGAGGCTGCTAAACTGATAACAGTCCTTCCAATGACCATCTTGGCCACCTGAGAAAATGCCTCATCATAGTACAACTCTTCTTGTTGATTAAAGCCATTATCCATCAACCTTGCCTTGAATCTGTCCACATCACCATTAGTCTTATATTTGATTTCATAAACCCATTTAGCTCCTATCGGCTACTTCCCCGCTGGCAGAGTTACTATTTCCAGGTCTTGTTATTCTCAAGTGCATCGATTTCTTGCTTTATATCATCTATCCAAGTACTGTCTTGAGCAGCTTCTTGAAATGTTTTGGGTTCAGTATGTGCAGGGAAGGCCCCTACATAAGCCCAGGAACCAATAGATAACCTCCCATAGGAGACATAATTGGACATTGGATAGGGACAACTTTTGCTATGGTTGGTGGTGGTGACATAATCCTACAGCCATACAGATGGCCTGAATCTCCTAGATGATTCTCTGAGTTTTGCAACAACTTCACCAGTTCGTCCAACATCTGTCCCCATTTGCACTTCTTCTGGAGCCTGTACAACAGGCATTCCGATGTCAATTTCAGCAATGATATCCTATTTAGGCATTCTATTTGTGAACTTGTATCTGCATTTGGCTGCAAAGTACGACTCAAGACTGTGTCAGGACTCTCCAAGATCGGATCTAGTGCATTGATCGGAGTAAAATTCCACCTAATTCTTCTTCACACCTTGAAAAAGAAATATATGCTTCCCAGAGATGAACATCTTTACTCATCAGGAACCCCCTTGTTTCCAAATCATATAACTTGTATTCCTTTTGAGTTTTAGAATATCCAATAAGGACATTCTTTTCCCTTAGTCAACTTATCTCCAGATAAGTCACTGGCAAAGCACAAGCATCTAAACACTCTTAAATGTCTCAATTGTGGTATCTTCCAAAACATGAATCCATATGTTGTTCTACCCTACAGGACTGTTGGCCACCTATTTTATCAGATACACTGTTGTTCTCACAGTCTCCCTGAAATCTATTTGGCAGAGAACCTTGAAATTTCAATGCTCTAGCTACTTCAAGTATATTTATGTCTCCTCTCAACTGCTCCTTTTTGTTGAGGGCTATAAGGCTAATTCCATATGAGATCAATTATTCAGAACATTTAGACTTAAAAAACTCTATCCCATTATCTGACTTTAAGACCTAATACATGACTTACATCATAGTCAAATTCATCTAAATGACTAGATCACAGTCAAATTCATAGACATGCAAAGTGATGAAGTTGGTGAGAGAGAAGCCATTAGACAGAAGTAAGAGAAGTTGATTGCTCTGTGGATGTGTAACTAACTCTGTTACAAGGAGAGGAGATCTTTATCTCCCACATGAGCTACTAACAAAAGAAAATTGGAAGTTACATAACTACCCTTCTTTTTTCAGCTAACATTGTCCTTATTGATATCAGTCACACCTAAGCTTCTCTGACTTTCCTCTTGCACAACAACCGCATATGCCTGATATATACTCAATACAGGTCTCTTCAACAAGATATCACTCTTACATGGCTATAAGTTTCATTCAACCCCATAAGAAACTGAAGTAAACATTGTTGTTCTAGGTGTTCTACATAAGGCCTAGACTCCTCACAATCACAAGATGGTAGTGGCACTAATACATCAAGTTCATCCCAAGGATCTTTCATCTTAGAATAATAATTAGTAATAGAACTGGTACCTTGCCTCAAAAATCCAATTTCAATCCACAAATGATAAATCCTGGTTAAATTTGATCTATCGAACCTCTCTTTGAATCCATCCCAAACTTTCTTTGCATTTGAAGCATAGACTATACTCGACACGAATTCCGGAGAGACTGTACTGTTGATCCACTATAACACTATTGCATTGCATTGCATTGCATTGTTTCCATTGATCTGCTCCATAGGGCATAGTTTTTGGGCCCTGTTAGCTTCACCAAAACACGACTCCTGGAGTGTCTAAAGGCTGTAGATACGGCAGGTGATTGTGATCAACTAAAATGGTTGCAGAATCTCCCATAGTTGGATGAGCTTCGAGCTTTAATTACGACTTCTCTGATCTGAATATTGACCTTACTCCCAGTACCGTTGCTCTGATACCATAATCAGTTTCAATCTAATTGACTAGATCACAATCAAATTCATAGCAAAAGGGCCTCCCCGTGCATAAATACTCCTAATATATCCACACACCCGCCCACAGCAAAAGGGCTTCCCCTGCACGAAGGGCTAATCTGACCACACCTCAAACTCATTCCCATAGGTAATCCAAAGAGCAACTTTACCCATTTCATCTCTGTCCTCAACAGAATAAAATTACAGTCGGGTTTCCAAGAATAATGTAGAACTTTCCATCAATAGAAAGATATTCTCAAAATCATGTTGATTCCTTTCCATTTTGGAATCAACGACATAGGGAAACAGTGTTTGCAAAACCCAGAATCCCTAATTCAAGAATAATTTCCCGATCAAGAAACAACCCCACACATAACGTCTACACCACATGGCCTTTAAATCAACATATAAAACTTTAACCCCATCAACTTTTTGGACAAAACCCAATTCAAATTTAGTTGATTTAATCACGCCCAGAAGATAAAAATGTAATCTTTAACAAAAGTATCTAAAGTAACCAGAGTATAAATGTAATCACACGAATCCCCTCGACAAAAAGTCACACTTAAAAATCGACGACTCGAAGATTCACAAACTAAGGGACATGAGAAAGAATGCTCTCAGCGTAGGTTAGCAGGGTCGCTATTGTACGCTGTCTGTGTTTTCACCATGGGAAGGCGGCAGAACTTAGGGAAAGGGCCTACTTCGGCGGGAAAGAGTGCTACTCCAGACCTCGGAAAGGATTGCAGGCTATCAGCTATCTCGCTTCCAATCGATCGAGGAAGAAATTGGGGATTATGTCTCAGATTCTGACTCACAAATTTCTGTCAACTTAGAGCCTTATGGAGGCGGGACATCAGCTTCACAGCCGGCAATGCATAAATTCCAGTTCTCTGATGTGGGCACCTCTGCTCACTCAACGCCGGTTGAACCCAAAGATCACCAGGACAATCGAGCTAGTCTAAAGGGTAAGCCCCTTACTTATATCCCTCCTAGTATCAAAGAAGGTCGTAAATGTGTGGAAATTATTCGAGAGGACTTGAAATCACAGGAGGAGCACTGGAAATCTGCTCTTATTGGGTTTGTCGTGGGAGATTCCCCTTACCTGAAGTCTATGGAGAATTTTGTGCACAACACTTGGAAAACTGTATCCCCTCCCCAGATAATGCTCCATGATGAGGGTTATTTTGTGTTTCGTTTTGATACGTTAGCTGAATGTGAAGAAATCCTTCAGGCAGGCCTTTATTACTTTCATAATATACCTCTTATACTCCAGAATTGGGAACTCAATTTTGAATTCAACCCTGATTGCATCACTACTATTCCACTTTGGGTTACTTTCCCTGGTCTTCCGGTTGGATATTGGTCGAGTGAAGCACTTAGCAAGGTTGCTAGTGCTATTGGTAAACCCCTGCACACTGATTTTTGCACCGCATCTATGTCTAGGATTTCTTTTGCCCGGGTCCTAGTGGAAACTGACATTTCTCAACCACTTATACAAACAATTGATATATCCACACCTTATGGGGAGTTTCAACAGGATGTTGAGTATGAATGGTGGCCAAAGTATTGTGCTGACTGCATGAAGTTTGGTCATATGCTTGAGAATTGCGGGAATAAGGTGGAGGCACAGGAGCAAGTTTTTTTTTTCAAGAGGTGAGAAGGAAAAGGAAGAAGAGGAAGAATAGGAGGCAACAAGTTCTAGCACAGCAGGATTGGAAAGCAAAAGATGTCATAGCTCAGGCTAAAGATACAAAGGGCACAGTGCAGGCAGTTGTGGATGATGAGGTGAATACAATAGTAGCCTGCTCAGCAACTGTTCTTCCCATCTCAACTGCCTCCCAGAGATGATTATAGCACAGGTTCCTCTTACTAACAGTTTCAGTGGCTTAGAAGCAGGAACTAGTACTCAAACTGATGACCCTCAGGGTCATCACCCCTCATGATTATTGCATTATGGAATATTAGAGGGCTAAATCAGTCCTCAAAACAGAAGGAGTTGAAGCTCTTTCTGACAAAGCATAAGGTAGATGTTCTAGGTGTTTTAGAGACTAGAGTAAAAGAGAATAAAGCAGCTAATATACTAAGGAAGCTGGGGTCTGAGTGGTCTAACTGTTGTAACTATCCTATGGCAACTAATGGGAGGATCTGGCTTGTGTGGAAGAATTCAACTTCTATTCAGATTATTGAGATTCAAGAGCAGTTCATTCACTGCAAATTGCTTGATCCTACCAGCACTTTCCAGTCCTTCTTTACTGTAGTCTATGGGAAAAATGAAAGTAATTTGAGAGAACAACTATGGACAGATCTTATAAGGGTGGGTAGTTCCTTGCAAGGATGCTGGTTCATGGAGGGGATTTCAACAATATATTGAGTTCTGGTGATAGGTTAGGCTCTCCTGTGTTGCAAACTGAAACTCAAGCTTTCCAATTGTGCCTGGACACTCTCCAACTTTCAACCATTAAGAGAAAAGGTTGTCACTACACTTTCGGTAATAATCAGCAGGCCTCTAGTAGGGTGTATTCCAAGATTGATTGGGTATTTGGAAATCTCCCATGGTTGAGTTCTTATGGGCATGTGGAGGCAGACTTCCTAGTCTCAGGTGTATCTGATCACTCACCCATTATCATTCAAGTGAGTCCTCAACCATATATAAGGCCAAGACCCTTTAAGCTGTTTTATACAGTGTTGAATCATCCTGATTTTGGGGGTATCTTAAGCAACAGTTGGAGTAAGTCTCACAGTGGTACTAAAATGGAACAAGTGTGGAGAAAATTGAAAGCTTTGAAGGTTGCATTAAAGGGCTTGAATACCTACATGGCTTCCTATGCACAGAGGTTGATTCAGGCAAGAAAAGGTCTAGAGAGGTTTCAAAAGCAGTTGCTCTCTACCCCATTGTGTCCTATATCTATTGATGAGGAGAAGCAGCTTCAACTGGAGGTTAGGAAGTGGAGTGAAGTGGAGGAACAGGTGCTTAGACAAAAATCTAGGGTCAACTGGATAGACAGGAGATGCCAATACTAGATATTTCTATGCACAGGTCAAGATAAGAGCCAACATGAACTCTATCACATCTGTTTACAACTCCAATGGTATCAAATTACAGGAGCCAAAGTTGGTGGAGCAGGAGTGTATTCATTTCTTCTCCAATCTGATGGGATCATCTACTAGCTCTCTTCTCTGCCCAAATATTGAGTTCATCAGAAGTGGACCTTGTCTATCTTATAGCCAGAAATGTAAATTGGTAAGGGAGGTGACTGAACTGAAAATTGTTGCAGCTATCAAGGGTATGCCTTCAGATAAAACCCCAGGTGTTGATGGCTTTCCAGCTGAATTTTTTGTTCAGCACTGGTCTGTTATAAAAGCTGATGTTATTAGTGTTGTTATGGATTTTTTTGAAACTGGGAAAATGCTCAAGTCCTTTAGCTGCACTGCTATCAATCTTGTCCCAAAGGCTCCTTCTCCTTCTCATGTGCATGAGTATAGACCCATTGCATGCTGCACTACTGTATATAAGATTGTGACCAAAGTTCTGACTAATAGAATTAAGAAGGTATTGGTACTTTAGTTAGCTCTGCACAATCTGCATTTATTGAGGGTAGAAGTATCATTGACAATATTTTGTTTAGTCATGAATTGCTGAAGTGGTATACTAGGAAGGGCCTTTCCCCTAGGTGTGTTATGAAGGTTGATTTAAGAAAGGCATATGATTCTATTGAATGGGGTTTTTTAAAGTCTGTGATGGTTGAATTAGGCTTTCCTTTCAAATTCATAAGCTGGGTTATGGAATGTATTACTACTGTCTCTTACTCTTTGGTCTTGTATGGTGGTTTAACACAACCTTTTGAGGGAAAAAGAGGTATCAGGCAAGGAGATCCTTTGTCTCCTTACCTTTTTGTAATAGCCATGGAGTATCTTCAGAGGGAGTTATCCCAGATTGGGCAGAATAAAGCATTCCTTTTTCATCCTAGATGTAAGAAGCTGGGGTGATGCACATCTATTTTGCAGATGATTTAATACTATTCTGTAAGGCAGATATGCAGTCCATACAGCTGCTACAAGGGGCTTTCCAAAGATTTTCTGCTGCATTAGGGTTACAAGATAATATTGAGAAGAGTCAAATTTATCTGGTTGGTGTTAAGCCAGCCCTGAAACAGGAGATTCTCACTACTTTGGGATATTTGGAGGGCTCTATTCCCTTCCAGTATCTTGGAGTTCCTCTTTCCTCAAAAAAACTCACTAATGCTCAGTGTTTGCCTATTGTTGAGAAGATTACAGATAAATTCAGATGCTGGTCAGCCAAACTCCTCTCCTATGCTGGCAGAACTCAACTAACCAAGTCAGTAATATTTGGTGTACAAACTTATTGGGCACAGATTTTTGTACCACCAAAAAGGATCCTGACACTTATTGAAGCTGCTTGCAGAACTTTCCTCTGGACAGGTGCTACTGCTAGCTCAAAGAAAGCCTTGGTTTCCTGGGAGAAACTCTGTAGACCTTTGGCTGCAGGAGGGCAAAATATAATGAACATGAAGATCTGGAATATTGCAACAATCTTGAAGCAGTTATGGGCCATATCAGAGGAAAAAGAATGCCTCTGGATCAAGTGGCTGCATATATATTATATGAAAGGAGCCAGTGCTGAGCTATGTCCAATACCTAAGTCTGCAACTTGGGTCATTAGGAATATACTGTCTGCAAGGAAGTATGTTATGGAATTTCCACTTCTTCAAGGAGATTTGAAGACTAGATTAAATTCTATGTGATTGCTGGGAAATTTTCCATCAGGAAAATGTATTTATGCTTAACTCCACAGTTCCCAAAGATGCCTTGGAAGAACATTGTTATGCAGCCTACTATCCATCCAAGACACAAATTCTTTCTATGGTTAGCAGCATGGAAAAGGTTAGCTACGGGAGGCAGATTACAAAAGTTTGGTATACATGTCCCTCTGGGATGTGTTTTCTGTCAAGATCCACTTGAGTCATTTGAGCATTTGTTCTTTGCCTGCCCTGTGACTAAGAACCTATGGGGAAGGTTGCTAGCCTGGCTTGGGGTACAGAGACAAATAGGGGACTGGACTGCAGAACTCACTTGGGCTAATTAAATGGCCAAAAGTAAATCAGGTATTGCAGCTATCATTTCGTGTGTATTTGGTATGTTGGTGGCTGTTATTTGGAGGGAAAGGAACCAACTTCGATTCCAAGCGGGACTGTTTCAAGCCGATTCTGTTTGTAGAGAAATAGCCTGCTATATTCATATCAAAGGCAGGAATCGACCCAAATGGAGGGGATCTCTACTGCAGCTGACTGGCAGGCCATGAAGCAGCAGGATTGCAACTTAAATACATGTTGATACTCTGGAAAATGTTTTGGTTTGGGTTTTATTTTCTGCAATTCCTTTACTTTGTAAATATAGTTAGTTTTGTATAGCTGATAGTAAGGCTGTATTACCTAGTACTGATGTTGCAGGATAGAATAGGGTTGAGAAATAGGTGGTCAGCACCTGTTTGGCATTGTAATTCTCAACTTTTGGTATGAAATGAAATGGTTACTGTCTGCTCCCCAAAAAAAAAAAGTCACACTTTATATAAAGAGTTTTTTTTATTTTAGCGTATATATACAGACTTCGAATCCCCTGAACACAAAACTAGAGGTTGGCTCAGTGATTTAGAGGGTTCAAAATTCACCTTGAGGTTCCAAGTTCAAATCTCAAACACTGCATTTTTATTTCTCAAACCTCCTAAAGTGAAAATCCTGTATCCGCCACTGGGAGAACATATGCATTTAAGCAAAGAGACTGTTTCGAAGCCTCAAACCCATTACCAATAGGTAATCAAAAGAGCAACTCTACCCATTTCATCCCTGTCCTCAATAGAATAAAATTTTAATTCGGTTTCCAAGAAAAATGTAGAACTTGTAGTCATCAAAATCAATAGAAAGATATGCAAAAAATCATGTGGATTCCTTTTCATTTTGGGATCAACCACACAGTGCTTACAAAACCCAGAATCCCTAATTGAATTTTTCCGATCAACAAAACAAAACCCACGCATAACGTCTACATCATATATATGTCCTATAAATCAACATATAACTTTAACCCCATCAACTTTTTGAACAAAACCCAATTCAAATTTAGTTGATTTAATGACCCCCAGATGATAAAAATGTAATCTTTAACAAAAGATTCTACAGTACAAGAGTATAAAGCAAATAACAGTTATATTTTTTAGAAGGCAAAACCTGAGATTGAATTCGGAGGGCTCTTTGAATTTATCGGCCAGCTGATTCTGCGAAGTTGTTGATCGGAGACAGGAAAATGATACGCAATACATGCGGGGGGAGGGGGGGGGGGGGGGGGAATCGGTGACAACTTATGAAATCTGGCTTCTTCCCGGAATATGACGGCAAATTATAAAATGAATTAAAGGAAATATATTGCCCTACCCAAAAAAATAAAGGGAAAATTACAAATAATGACAAACATGTGATATGTATTTACTATACATAATTATAGTTTTAAAAAATTATGATAAGTAGCTAACTTTTGAGTTTACATAGCAAATTTGCGGTAAAAAGTAATTTTCTTAATACCAAATATCATTTTAGGAAAATATAACTCCACTTTATCTCTAACCTATTTTTCTCTGGTTTATACAAATTAATTGATTTTCTTTCATATTAAAATCACGATTTCTACGTGATTCATCACCCAAAAATCCCTCAAAATCAGGTAAACTTTCTGGATAATTTTTTATTTATATTCTTATAGTTTTGTTTTGTTTTTTTGTATTTCTTTTAGAGCAAATTTAAAATTTACTATACTGTCTTCTCCAATTTCATATATGTTAGGGTTTTCAATTTTGAGTTTTTCAAATCTCTACCCAAAGCAATTGAATTATTTTGAAATCACGATTTCTACTTGATTTCAACACCCAAAACAATTTATTCCTCCAAGCCAGGTAATCCTTCTAGGTAGTTTTTGATTTATATTCGTATAGTTGTGTTTTATATTTTTGTATTTGTTCTAGAGAAAATTTTAAGTTCAATAACCTCTATTCTCCAATTTCATATCTGTTAGGTTTTCAATTTGAGTTCTCAAAATCTCTACCCAAATTTTGTCTCCTTCAATTTCATATATGTTAGGTTTTCGATTTTGAGTTCTCCGAATCTCTACCCAAATCAACTGATTTTCTTCTATTTTGAAATCACGATTTCTACTTGATTCACCACCCAAAATGATTTACCCCTCAAAGTAATATTTCTAGGTAGTTTTTGATTTATTTTCTTATGATTGTGTTTTATATTTTTTGTATTTTAAATAATTTTTTAGGATTTCATATCTGTTAAAATTTTCAATTTTGATTTATATCATTTGTATTTGTGTTAAATTTGAATTTTATTTTTGCATTTTTACCATTAATTTATATTTGTATTGTGATTGTCTTTTATTTTGTATTTATTCTATTCGTATCATTTTGTATTTATTATATTCATATCATTTCGTATTTGTATTTATATATCAAAACAGAATAATGTATTTATATTTAGATGTTTACAAGAATTAAAAATACATTTTTTTTTTGTATTTATAATGTTCAATCATATTTGTATTTAGTATTTATTCAGTAATGATAATGATACATACTTTGTGTAGGGTTTGTGGCCTTTATGTCGCTGCGTATGCAAAGTATTTGAGTGATAGTAAAGATATTCTCAATATTAATTTAGTGCTCAATAATTACGCACAAGATATGCTGCACTTCTTTGAAAGTATGGTGATCAGAAGGTACAAGCCAATGCCATTAGTGATAGTGAAGCACCCCCAAGGATTGTTAGGTCAGTCTTGAATATTGATAGTAGTGAAGCAATCATAATTTCTTAGTTTTTCAGAATGACTTTGCACTAATTTTTTGTTGAATTTATATTTTAGATTTCAAGTACATGAACGTACTTGCTTTCCTTTGTTGAATTTACAATATCTAAGTTTACATTCTATCTTTAATATGAATATATTTAGATTTTTTCAAATTTTTTGACTATATTCAAAATGCAGTACACATATAGTATATAAATACATATATATATACCAATATATGAATTTAAATTATAGCCATATTTGTATATGACTTTTTGTATTTGCATATTATGATTTGTATTTATCAATTTCTTAACCTTGAAAATATGAACTCATCAATTTGTATTTGTATTTACAAAATTCAGTCAAATTACTTTTATTTATCAATAGTCAAAAAATTCAAATCATAAATGAACTATAGCGTACACAAATACAAATAGCAAAATTGTATTTTATAATTTTTTATATTTATATTTATTAATGGCACAATCTAAAAAATATACGCTCTTCACTTTATATTTTTATTTGACAAATTCAATAAAATTATTGCTATTTATCTAACAGAGACAGTCATGCATTTGTATTTACTCACTGCTCAGTCTTTAAAATATAAATTCGAGATTGATGCTTCGAATGCCCTATTTTTTGAGATTTATCTTTATTTTTTTTGCTAAAACTTTTTAGTAGACACAACAATAGCAGCAGACGCAGAGGAAGAAATCCTTGCTCTTCGGGCTAAGATGCTGACTTTGTCAAGAAAAGAGACACAATTTTTTTTTGAAGAATTTGCCATTTTCTTCATCCGGGGGTTCATTCATTATGAACTAAAAAGTGCTTGGCTGATTAGTGAGATCTTAAAAACGTCATAGAATTCATGATCGGTCATTTCATTTTTGCTTTCAACAAGTAGGCGATGCGAATGTAGGCTTTCTATCGTTCAATCGGATACCAATTGCTTGGATGCGTTTGAAAGACTCGAGATGACTTGCAGAAAAAATGCTTTTTAGATTTGTCTTGTGTCTCCGAAATAAATAATTTATTTATTGATGGGTGAACGACGAGGATTGAACCCGCGCGTGGTGAATTCACAATTCACTGTCTTGATCCACTTGGCTATGCTGCACTTCCTTTTAACAAGTGGTTGTGAGTCAGCAAGCAACCTTGGCCTCTTGGCAGGAGGTTAATGTCCATCTCCTTTTCAGTCCGACCGCAGTACAACACCTGAGATGAGCGGTATCTAGAAAATCAGGAGGTTGAGACATATAGACCTCCTCCTTAAGAGTTCCGTGTAAAAAAAGCTCCACTCATCAAAGTGTGAGGCGCAAGGCTTCTGCCTAGAAGCAAGCTACCCTCTTTGCTTCAAATCAATAATAACAATGTCATATATATTTCAATTCGATCTTTTTTTCTTCACCCTGTAGCCCTAAAATAAAAAAAAAAGCCCATGATTGAGGGAGCATAGAGCTCTGCCCTTTTCTTTCCTTTTGAATCTGCTTTCCTCCTTTCCTGCTTTAGTGTTTTGCCCTTTGCCCTAAGAAATACGCAGCTTCGCCTTCAAGCCACTTTCTAAGGATTGATTTTTCTTGTCGTAGAATTTGAATTTCAAAGAATCTGTTGTTGAATAAGATAGTTGATAGAGGGAGACCCCTTCTCATAGGCCGGGGCAACCTTTCACTGTTGAAAACTTTGATTTAGATTGGTAGGATTATGTCTAATCTTTCCTAATTTTGAAAATGCACTCAATCGACATAGTTTCCACTCATTCCTTCTCGATCGCCTCTTTTCTAGTCACTTTTGATCAAATCTTTCTTGTGATTTTCTATTCTCTTATGAGAAATGATTTTCTTCGTTTGAGTCCTCGTCGCTTAATGCATATAGAGGGGCTGGGCCTTTTTCCCCATGACCCCTTTTAAAGGAGAACCAGAAGAATAACAATGAACTCAAAATTAATGAAGGAGATCCGAACCTTGAACAAGGTAGTAAGCTAAGTGAGCTACACCCTCCGAAGGAAAAGTTAAAATTCGTGTTCCAGTAAAGGAGATACTGATTCATTAATGAATTTTGACAGGCAAAATACCGCTGATAATGTGTTGAATTGACAGGTTACCTGATGAAAAAACTGGAAAGGTACCAGCTGCCTGCGTGGTGTTAAACCAAAATGCTAAAGAGAGCGAAGGGAAAATCATGAACTACCTTTCATGTGTTTGTATGTACCCACGCTCTTGTTTATTATTTTGTCAACTTTCTGTGGACTGTACACATACCAAATACATTCATGCGAAGGTTTATACAAATACTTTTTGTCAGCTTCGAGTAAAAAAATAAAATCAAAATCAAAATAAAAAATTTAACTAAGTAACTTTAGGTCCATTGCTACACAAATGCCTATTGTGACCTGAATGCCCACATGTGCTACATGAATTTGTATTCTTCTTACCATTCAACTCTCTGTTAGACTTGTCCTGATTCTTCTTCTTTGACCTGTTCGAAGGTCTTTTGTATTTTGGTGACAAAATTATGTCTTTCATGATATACTTAGGTATCTTTCATTCAATTTTATCTGATAAAGGGTATAGAAAAATCTCATAGATCTTCAACACCGTCTTTGACATGTAAAAATCTGAGCAAAAGTCATATGATTTAAAAATTTTGAACGTTAATATGGCTCAGGCATGTGGACATGAAATTTACTCCATCTGAAACATTCTATAACTGCAAGTTTTATTTTCAAGGCAAACAATATATTGCTTGCCTTCGTCATTTACTACATACATGTAATCAGTAAATGGTACAACCTGTAATATCACATACAAATTAAAATTTATATTCAGCTCAAAAATATAATCAAACATCTGCAGATAACTGAGTTTGACTTAATCTGTATTTGTAAGATAAATATACAAATACAAATATATATTAAAAAATTAAATTTTTTTATATTTATAAGATAGATATACAAATACAAATACATATTAAAAGGTATCAAATTGCTTTTGTATAAACTTCTTGTACACAAAATACAAATTTATTTCATTGATTTTGAAATATATGTTTTAACTATATCATTGGTATTTTATATTTATATTTGACTATAAATTTTTATTTTATACATATTTTTGGCTGAGTATATGTAGTGAATACAAAAATAAATAAAATATAATTATACAAATACAAGGTCAATTTAAATATAATTTTACATTTAACGAACTTCAATCAATTATAAGTTAATACATACCGTCATACATGTACATCTTAATTCACTGTCTTTGAGAATGTCCTGAATTTTTTTACAAAATGATGTGAAAGTGAAGGTGGCAGTTTGTCTGTTTGTACAATTTCATCACTAAAATATTTTTAAAATTTTCTTCAAAAAATCATAAATTGGCAATTCGCTAGCTGCTACAAATGTTGAATTAATTGACTCCGCGATGTTTAATGTTATTATCCATCTCCGATGAGTTACTGCATATAACCTAGCTCACTTCTCCTATCCTGCCAATTTCAAGTATTCCTTTAGCCTAATATTAACCTTCTCAACCTTCTCCATCAACATATCAATTTAATTTGTATGCATGATTTTGCCATGGTATAGAAAATCTCACTCAATTTTTCGTGTGATTTTTTATATTTTTTTGTACATTATTTCACAAGTGTCACATATAGACATAATGCGACATATCATTGTTTATTCTCAAAACAGTTTTTATAATACTTATTTTGATCGGATACAACACACACATTTTTTCGTACCTCATAAATTTTTTTGAACTGTTCAAAGAATCAAGTCCAAGATGCATCATTCTCTGAATCAATAACTTCATATACAAGTGGTAATATATTTTCTACAGACACAATAAAATACAAACAATACTTTAATCCATCAAAAATTTATATTTAAGGAGAGTTATATTGTATCTAATTATATTCATGTAATCGAAATACCTGCTACATTTAAAGTCCTGATTGATATAAATGTTTCAGTATATGTTCCTCTAAGGTGACTGTTATTCACTATCACGATGAGCCTACAATAATCAAATCCCTTAATGAAAGAAAACAAAGCTATGAACACATATAGAAATTTAACTTTAGCTATTTTTTCATTCGTATATGTGAATCAGGATATGTATTATCCAATACATATAAGTAGGCTGGTAGTTTATTGTAAGATCTAGCTGGTGTTCTCCTTATTGAATCCACGACCTTCTCTTTGGCCCTCCATGAAATCATGTAGGTCATATCCACCCCGAGGTTCTTTTTCTTATTTTTTTGATGTCTTTTGGGGTAAATTTTTCTTTTGTGATTGATTAATTTGAATTTAACGATCTCTCCAATTAAATTATGGGAGAACAACTCAAATAGCCGCTCATATAAGTTATAAACTCAAAACAACCATATTTTATTTTGACAACCCCATTATAATCAACTTTTTCATGTTGTTTTATTTTTATTAGCAAGTCTATATAGTTAGTAATAGGTCTAGCTATATTTAGTGTATAAGAAGTGTATAATTAATGTAAAAGACATACAAATAAATTATACATGGATTATGTAGTAATTATTCATCAATTATATACTATATTTCTATGTATAATGTTTACAAGTAACATACATTAATTACACACTAAATATATTCTTATAACTATTTAATAAATAAAAACTATTTAATTTACCTTGTTTAAAAGGATATAAATATAACTAAGATTTATACATATCCTTATCCCTACAAATATGTGGATAGAATCAAAATAAAAAATAAATAGCATGTGAAAGTTGATTTTAATGGGTTATCAAAATAAAATATGACTATTTTAAGTTTAAAACTTATATGGGCGGCTAGATGAGTTAATTATTCTTAAATTATTGTTTGCTTAACGTTGCGTATAGACTTGGTCCTTCAAGGAGCATGTATGCTCACGGTAGAACTCTTTAACTTTGAACATTCCTGATTTGTTAATATCTGATGCTTTGAATAATCACTCACAGTTGTCTGATCTACAAAAAAATGTGTAGCTGCAATATAAATACATTTCAATAAATACAATTTGACATAAAAAATACTTTCATTCATCACCAAATATAAATATATACACAAATATACAAATTCAAGGAAATTATACAAATTATTTATATACAAATATTTTATATACAAATATAAATAAATATATAAATAACATAATTCAAACTAATCCTTATATATAAAAATATATATACAAACAAATACAAATATTTATAGATACAAATACATATACTTATAATCCAAAAGTAAATACATGCACAATCAAACAATACAATTACCTTGTAGCATTGAATTTGTCCGTTCGAAATTGAAATCTATGTGCAATCACATAATGTAACATCACAGTCTTTAATGTTATTTTGTTCTTATACATTTGTTCAACAACAACTTCTTTGTGGTTATAGTCAAAAATAATTGAACCTTTCACTATTTTGAATACATCGAGTGAATCACCGGTATCTGCAATCATCATTGTTTGTCCATCAACTGTATCAATTGCATCTACTCTCAAATTATATCCAACTCTGACCCCTCCTTTTGAATAACAGTAGCAAATACATTAAATTCATTGTCCTTGTCAAGAATATTAACACACAGTGCATACATGTCGAATGCCTTCAATTTCTTCTTTAACTAAACATACAATCTGACACCCATATCATTATGTATTTCCATGAATTTATTACTACATTCAACCTTTTATTTCATTTTGATACATTTCATTCTCAGATCTACACCAAGTTATTTTGCAATCAAATTAATTAATTCTACACATGATCCGTGCTTCTTGAATACAATTCTGTCTATCATATCATTAACATAGCAATTGTCTTTGGTCCATCTCTCTGAATGCTTGATCAAAATACTTATGATGGTCATTGATATAACGTGTTTCAAACATCAAATCTATATCATATCAGATCTAATTTCTCTTTTTGCTGAAATATAGAAATACAGATAGTAAACTGGTATTGTTATACAAACCATTCAAATTCACAAAAGTATTAATCAAGCACAATTTTGAAGATCTGAACGAGATTTTATACAATTCAAATTCAAAACAGAAATTCGCAAATCGATAACCCAACAATTCAATCATACACAAATCGACAGAGAGGAATTACAATAATAAAAAATACAAATTCACAAATTGATAGCTCAACAATTCAATCATACACAAATTGATACATACACAACGTGATGAAAAGAAACTGTGGTATTCACAGATTGATAATCCAGAAAGTTAATCATACACAAATTGAAAAAGCAAAATTGCGATAATAAAAAACTTCAGATCTACGTAGAAGGTATTAATACAATTCAAATCTAATAAATTATTTGATTGATACATACACAATCTGATAAAAAGAACTGAGTAATTCAGTTAGTATGATAATGGAGGAATAGAAGTTGCTCAATTCTGATCGTATAATGAAATTGTGTCAGTTCTTCTCTTGAAATTTTAATTTTTCGCTATTGACATTTCAATGATGAGCTTTGAAACTACTTTCTCATTACTGAAGATTCCCTCAATTATTCAAGAGAGATTTCTATCGATTTTCCTTTTTATAATTGGAATAGACGCGTGATTTACTATCATTAGTTATTTTGTATTTGTATTTTTTTAATCTTAGACGCGAAAAATACAAAAAAATATAAATGGGTAGCAACTCAAAGTATAGCTACATATTATAAATATGAAACTATAGCTACATATTATAAATATGAAATTATAGCTACATTTCACTAATTAAGGCCAAAGGTTAGCTATTTTCTGAAAGTTCCTCAAAAATAAAATAGATTTTTTACAAAAATACACAGTTTAATAAAAAGAATTATATTTGCACGGCCCATAAAAATAATTACACCCGTATAGCTCATTTTTACACGATATACAATATTATATAATTTTATACTACTTTATACAAGGCTATACAACATTATATACTTGTTGTACACAGATATGTAAACTTGTATAAACATGAATAATAGTGTATAAGAAGTGCATATACACATTTTAACATTATTATACAAAATTATACGAACTTATATAAAAATTGTGTTTGGTCTCCTACGAACTTCAACTACAAAACTTCATTCGAAATGAGTCAATTTTTTTTCTTTTCAAATAGCTTCAAATTTTAACTACAACTTTGAAATGACACCACCCAACAAATTACAATCATTAATTTCTTCAAATTTCCAATAAATTCAAAATCCATTTGTAAATTTTCAAGCTTTTAAGAACTCCAACAATGAAGTTTCATGCATATCCTTAAAAGGCATAAGATTTATATGTAATATCTACAAATCTTTACAAATTTTAATAGAAAAATCATGAAAAATAAAAATAAATCTTGTTAAAGCTCGAATTCGAATTTAATCGTTTCCAAATATTAGCCTAGAAAGAAAAATAACATTCGACAGCGACACAACAACCCAAATCACACAGTTAATTTGATATAAAGTCCACTATAAAAATGCATACTTGATAGGTAAACCCCAAATTCCTTCCAAACCCCTTAAACCTGTAGCCTTCTTCTCTGATCAAAGCAACGCCGACAACTTCTCCGATAAGATTGTGATTTGTCCTCTCTAGAAAAAAAATATTGCATGTTTTTGGATATTGTTTTTAAATTTTAAGATGTGAGCTCTCTTTTTCATTTTGTATGATTATTTTGACAATTGAATTGCACCTACTGTTTTTTTACAATTGAAAACTTTGAGTTGCAGAACTAAAGTTATATCTTTATCATCGTCAAAAAGAGTTGTAGATAATGGTCACATCTTAGCTAGCGTTTGGCCATAGATTCTCAAATATTTTTGGCAAATATTATTTGGGTGAAGATTTGAGTGAAATTTCACCATGTGTTTGGTCGTAGTATTCGAGAAATATATTTCACCTTTTTAATAAATATGATTTATACTCGTAAGTTTTAAAAATCAACCACAAGTTTGTATTACATAGCAAGATAGAAACGTCGACGTAACAAGATTCATGATTTCCGCAACAAGTCAGTTGGATCTTCGTTGCAACAAATAACAAGTAGTGAAGCACGACTATTATTCCTTTCAAAGATAAAAGTTTATGTAGAATTTGAATAAATATAGGGTGTTTTTGTAAAAGATAAAAGTTTGATGTAAAATTTGAATTTTTAAAAGTTCCCAAATAATGAGATTTGATCCAAATACTAATATTTTCTAGTATTTGAGAATTTGGGTTAGTTGCCAATTTTTTTTTCAAATAATGACAAATTGTATGGACAAACACTATTTGCCAATTCCCCCCCCCCAAATATTACTTGGGAAATCTATGGCCAAACGGGTGTTTAGACTCTTCATCACTGCTCAATCTCGGCAGCTATGATTTCACCAAAAAAGTAAGCTATGATATGTAATTTTAAAAAGTTAGGCAAAAAAGTGTAATAATTTTATCTCAATGTTCATATAGTGTAAATTTTTTCCTCTCGAATGTAGTTTATGAAACTATAAGGACCTCGAAAATAGTTTTCTGAATTATATCCCTCAGGTTCAATTTATTTGTCTGATTTTGACTCAATATGGAGTCTGAGGGAAAAAAACTTTTGAATCTTGTAAGCTTATCTTAAATTAAAAATATATACTCTTCCATCTCAATTTATGTGACATCGTTTAACTTGATACGATATTTAAGAAAAAAGAAAGACTTTTGAAACTTGTAGTCTAAAATAACCCTTAGATATTTGTATGGCTATAAATCATTTCATAATTGGAACATGTGGTGAACACACCATAATTGCATGTATTTGACACTTGTTATATATATATATAATATATATACTATTTATATATATATATATATATATATATATATATATATATATATAATATATATATATATATATATATATATATATCATGAATTATGCTTTGTATGAATTAGTTAAGACTTTTGAGACGTTTTTGGGTTGTTTTTAATATATTTGAATTGTTTTGAGTTTAAATTGAAGTAGTGTATGATGTTATGATATTAGAATGAATGTAAATGTAGTTTTATGGAGAATTGACATCTCTTTGAACTGGTTTGTAGCTGAAATGTATTAGATTTGATAGGTAGGTAGCAAAAAATGCATTATTTTACTGTCAGTTTTGCGCAGAAAATCAACCTCCAAAAATTATCCTCCGCCAGACCCTGGATCAATTCTTTTTTATTTTTTTTTTAAAAAGATCTCAGGATATCAAAATTTTATATTATATTTTTCAAAAATTCAAAAATTTCAATCTCAGGAGCTTGATAAGTTCTATTTTTTTACTAGAAAACTGACCTCCTAAGGTCGAAAAGCTGAAAAGAATTCAAAAAATATATGAAATCCATCACATGAGATCGATTCTTAGTAAGATTAATAAAAATATATAAAACAATCAGCTTCTGAAATCAGGATAGAAAAATTAAATAATAAGCCAGAAAATCTGACTTAACGAGCCTAAGATCTATCAATTTTAGGTCAAATTTTAGAGAAAATTAACCTTCAAAGGTCGATTTTAATTTTTTTTAATAGTGGTATATTGTACACATCTTCTTTGTATAGTAAGAAGCACATAATGTGAGAGAAAAAATCTAAATAGTTCGGTGTAGGAGGATTTAGTGATCCCTTATTTAAAATTTTAAATTACAACTTCTTTTTAGTTGTAATTTTTTTCAATTTCAATCTAACTTTTATCAGCTTTATAAAACTAATGGAGAAAACCTCAACTAAATATTGTGTTAGTGAGTCACATGACTCACCATTAAATATTAATATGTATATATTACATATGGTAATGTGTAAATAGTAAATAGACTATGGTAAGTATAGAAATTGTAAACCGACTTCTATGGTTCCTAAGTCTCATCGTGAAAAGAAAAATTTGAGCTTGTGGGTTCATAGGCATACTACACAACCAAACAAGTTATACAACAACAAAGTTCATTGAAGTGCAACTTAATGCAAGGCAGGTGCCTCTCATTCGTAATAAGAGTTAGGATTAATTCCTTAGTATGAGAGTACATTTGGTATGTACTAAGGTCTTACAATACTCCTAGCACAAAGTTAAGTTGAAAGTTTCCTTACCGATTTAGTTTCGGCCTAAGTTCAAACTAGGGTCAACTTCAAATGTGCATTCCTCCTAGAATATAAGGATTTAGGGTCCCAATACTCACCAAATTAAAGATCGCTGAGTCTTCTTTCCAACGCCACTGACCGTTCGTCAATCCGCTTTCTAAGTAAAAAGTTATGACTGTTTTACTAAAGACTGTCCGTGCTGAAAAATTGACTCCGCTGTAGCGGGATTTAGATCGCTATAGCGGTACCGCCGTAGCGGTTGGCAGTCCGCTATAGAGGAACGACGGAATTAGAAAGCCCAAAAACTGGTTTTATAATCCTATTCTCCCTTCCTTAGTCAAAAACAAACGAGGGTTGCTCCAAAAACCCTCCTAGGCTGCTCCAAAGCTTGGGAGCCATGGGGAGGAGGGATTCCAGCTAAAGGGATGCGAAACCACGGATTACGGCCTGCAGAATCGTCAAGGAATTGACCGCTTTCATTTTCTTATTATTGTGTAGAATGAAAGGGAGAATCCATGGTTAGGCCTTGGGGCACGGAGTCCGGAGGAAATTGTTGATTTGTTGGATTAGTTGGAATGGTAGAATCGGGATAGTGTGTTGTGATATTCTAGGCATTGCTTAATTTGTGTGATTTTGCTAATAAATGCGGGAACTAGAATGTCGGAAAGGTTTGGGGACCAGAAAGGGTTAGTAATTAACTAATGTGCAAGGAAGGGAAGTTTCGAAAAATAATTTGGTATAATTAGAATATCGTAATGACTGTGTTTCTAAGGCTAGGGGAAGTTTTCCCATATTGTATCTCGGTCCTAGGAAGAGGGTTAGGACTAAAGGTATCTAATGGCATATTTAAAGGGGTGATTCGGGGTTAGTCTCCAGACAGGATTTAACGGTTCATAGTGTACCCGGAATTGGGTAGGTGATAGTTATTGCTTCCTGTATGCACTGTATGTTTGTGTACTTTGGTCTAAGTATTTGTCTGATGTTTGCATTGCTTAGGGAATGATTTAGTAATGTCTAAAGGTCCTGTTCAGCAATCTTGTGAATGGAACTGTGTATTTTGCTTGTTGGGTTACAAGTTGATTGTTTATTGTTTGTGACTGTGGATTGGTTTGATATTCGGTTGGCTCGGGTACCATGCCTGGTACAGGAATATTAATGGTTGGCTCGGGTACCACGCCTGGTATGGGATAACACTAATGGTTGGCTCGGGTATCACGCTTCGTAAGGGTTTATTTTATTGTACTGTTGCATCTTTATTAATGGTTCTCTGCGTGAACTGGGTTGTGTTTATGAATTGTGTTATTGCATTTTTGGTCCTTGAGAGGCCGGGTTATTATATTGTGAGTTTGGTCTTGGTGTAGGCCGGGTTGTTATATTATATTATGAGTTTGGTCTTGGTGTAGACCGGGTTGTTATATTATATTATGAGTTTGGTCTTGGTATAGGCCGGGTTGTTATATTATGTTATTAGTTGGTCTTGGTGCAGACCTGGTTATGATGTTGGTTATTAGTTGGGTCTTGGTGTAGACCGGGTTATTATGTTGGTTATTAGTTTGGTCTTGGTGTAGGCCGGGTTATTATGTTTGTTATTAGTTTGGTCTTGGTGTAGATCGGGTTATTATATTGGTTATTAGTTGGTCTTAGTGTAGACCGGGTTACTATGTTGGTTATTAGTTTGGTCTTGGTGTAGATCGGATTATTATGTTGGTTATTAGTTGGTCTTGGTGTAGACCGGGTTATTATGTTGATTATTAGTTGGTCTTGGTGTAGACCAGGTTTTCCATGTTAACACCTAGATGTGTTAGGGGGATCCAGACTATGTAAAGAGGTTATAAGTTCACAAATTGTTGTCATTAAGTGTACTAATGGTGGTCAGGAATTATTATGGGTAATAAGCTAAGGGTGGGTCTTGGTGTAGACCGGGGTAGTCTGTGGAATACTTAGTGTGGATGGAGGATCCTTGGAGGGTCCGGGTTATGTGATGTAATAAAAGGGATTTAGATGTAACTTTGTTGTTGTCATTGAAGATGTCAATGGTCGTTAGTAGGATTCTATATGATTGGTATATTGGGAGGAAGACTGAGAGTCTGGGGTGTAGTTACTAGTTAATATAAACAGGTTGAAAAGTTGTCCTTGAGATCTTGGAAAGGTCCGGACAATGGTGGGTAATACTACGGGCATAAGTAGTTTGGTGGGGAAGTTGGCCATATTAAGTCTTGATATTTAGTCAAGGTAGTTGACTGGGGTAAAGGTTAAAGTGAGACTTGGGAAGTCTAGGTGACAAGACGACTTGAGAAGTTTAGTTATGAGTGAGACTTGGGAAGTCCTAGATGTCAGGGTCAAGGCTAGGGTGGTGGAGTTGGCAGCGAAAGGTTAGGAAGGTCGGTTCCAAAAGAGGGGATTGATAAAAGTGATGTTGAAAAGGAGTGAAGCATTTACCTTGTGCATTTTATCTTGATTTTTATATGATGGTAGGAGTGAATTCAGGTCAGCCTTTGATGCCTATAAGTATGTGTGTTTATACTGATTCTACTCTTGCTATACCTTTTTGGGTATAGTCTGGTTGCAGGATTGGTGATGTTTCACAGGTTCAGGATTGTGGTGATCTTCCAGCAACTCCTACTTTCTTCTATGGTGGGAGTTGTGTCCATCTTATGTTATAAGATCATCTTGTAGAAGCTCTTGTACCGGCTTAGACTAGGTTCTGGGGAGGTTGTGTTATATTGTTAGTAAGTTTCTGCAAGTTCTAAAGGTTGTTATTTTTCGAAAGTTGTTGCATAAAGATTTTCCAAATATTTGTAAAAAGATTTCTCATGTATAAAAGGGACTTAATTAACAATTATTTTCTTTTCTGCATTGGCTGTTGGTTCGGGTGGTAAGGGTTCTCCTATCTAGGTGGATTAGAGTAGGTGTCCGCACGGCCCGGTAGTTGGGTCGTGACAAATGGTATCAGAGCCCAGGTTATCGATCTCCCAGTACAAGAGCAAAATGTCGAATAGAGTCCCGCAGATTGGTGTGTTGACATCAACATCTAATCCTAGGGAAGCTATGAAGAATTCTAGGAAACACTTCTCTTCTTTCATTCCTTTTCGTGCGGTTTCGTTACTTGCTTGTATGGGTTGAGTCCAATGGGTATCTCTCGATTCTAATTGGTAGCTCAACAAGGTGAAGGATGTCATTAGACTCCGGGTACGACAAACAAGCAAGAAGGATTGGAACCGAGAAGGTTCCAATTGGTATCTGGCCTGAGAGACTGTGGTAAGGCATGGGTGATTGGATAAGGGTCATTCATGGGATAAATATAGAGTAATTGTTGTGGTGTGATTTTTGTGTAGCTTGAAGCTGAAGTGTTTGTGTATTACAACGCTGGCATGATTTACTGATTCGTATATGATTGTTGCTTGGTTATGAAATTATGAGTCTTAAGGAAATGGTAATTGATTCTTGGTATGATTGAGTATGATTAAGTACTGAGTGTGCTTGGAGTTAGAATTACATGTAAAGTTTTCAAGGAAAGGGCTCATCATTGGTTAAGATGGTGAGGAAAAAATGATTATGACTGTAGGGAAACTTCAGTTTCAGGACAGTCAGACTTGGTTGGGAACCAAGGGAACTAGGGGATTATTCGCGCTTGATAGGAAGTGTATTGTTAAGAATAATTGCTTGCATAATCCTCTTGTTGATTTGTGATAATTGATGCTAAGTTTCAGTCTGTGTAGTGTCGGGAATGGTCTTGAGGGTTGTTTAAGACCATGGAGGGATTAACGGGATTAAACAATGTTAACAGGGAAGGGGAATGAGAGAATTATTTTTTAGAGAATGGTAAATTTTCTGGGCTACTACTTTTGGGGGTTGCCATAGCAGTGTGCAAGTCGCTATAGCGGGATGGGCAGGGCATAATCCCTGTCCTATTTTTCCCCTATTCTGTCTTTCATTCCCGGGTCTTTTCAAATTGCTATTTGAGCTGCGAGCTATTGCAGGAATTATTTAGCATCCATACGCAATAAGAGGAAATGGTAGATATGATAGCCTGGGGTATTGGTGAAATTTTGATTTACCACTGGTGGGAATAGTCACCTATGTATAATTTGGCAAAATGACCCATAATTGACTGAGTAGTGTTGGACATTGCTCATAGGCTTATATTATGAGGGTGATTTGGCTAGTTTATTATTGATGATCCTTAGTGATAGGGTCAGTTGAGGGAGTAGGGTTATTTAATGGAGTCTTGAACATTGTTATCCCTCTGGTCGGTTATGATAATACCAGTATTAATACTCATTGAGTGATGAGGGTGTGCTCGGCATAGCATTGGATAGGGTGTAAATGCCCGGGTATAAATTCCTCCTTAGACGAGAGTTGACGAAAATCTCAAGCTAGGATGAGTTCCAATGAAATTTTTGTTGTTGCGTGGTTTAGAGATACGTGGTGGCTCGGGGCATAGTGTTGAAAGGGTAAGATGATACTATGATATGTGAGGGCCTTAGTCCCCGAAGGAAGCTTCCGGGATGGAGTTCGGGTTAAAAAATAAAAAAACTTCCGATTAAGGAGTTAGAAATCTCAGGCGAGGCTAGTCTCGGATGAATTCTGAGCAAGGTAAGGTCTAGGAAAATTCGAGTGCGTATTGGGTGTTATATCTTGGGTCGAGCTAGTTTTTCCATTAGCCAAGACCTTAAGGAGTCCGGGGGACTTTTCAAATTCAAATTCGGGTAAGTAGAACTCTCGGTATGTGGTCTGACGTGAAGGGGTTGTTCCGGAACATCAAGAATTTAAGTGTGTTGTAAAATGGGAACTTTTGGGGAACTTTACGATATTATGTCCCGTTTCAACCACTATGGAGGTTGACACATCGCTATTGCGACCTCCGCTATAGCAGAAAAATTACCGCTATAGCGGAGTACTGACGACTATAGCGGACTGAGTCACCACAACGAGTTTCAATTCCTCGTAGCATGGAAATTAAGTTTTGGTCTGTTATGTTTGAAAACCTTTTGCTCTGATATTTCAACGAGGCGCCAGATTTATTGAGCACTCGAGGAGGAGTAATCTAACTGGTCTCGTACAACTCGAAGGAAGAAATTCCTTGACAGCAGAATCAAATTAAATTTTGGTTGAGCTTGGGTACACCCGGGGGATCGAGAGTTTGGTGGTTCGTGTAAAGCTATTTATACACTTTCATGGTAGAGAGGTAAGGTTCTAAGGGCTGGTTCATTCTTTTCCTTCTGCCTTAAAGATCGTTCGGGGACAAACGATGGGTAAATTGGTATCTGTTTTAACGACCTGTTCCGTCGTACTAAAAATATCTGGGATCAAGGCAGGTGCCTCTCATTTGTAATAAGAGTTAGAATTAATTTCTTAGTATGAGAGTACATTTGGTATGTACTAAGGTCTTACAATACTCCTAGCACAAAGTTAAGTTGAAAGTTTCCTTACCGATTTAGTTTCGGGATAAGTTCAAACTAGGGTCAACTTCAAACGTGAATTCCTCCTAGAATATAAGGTGTTAGGGGTCCCAATACTTACCAAATTAAAGATCTCTGAGTCTTCTTTCCAACGCCATTGACCATTCATCAATTCGCTTCTCGAGTAAAAAGTTATGACTGTTTTACTGAAGACTGTCCGTGCTGAAAAATTGACTCTGCTGTAGCGGGATTTATATCGCTATAGCGGTACCGCCGTAGCGGTTGGCAGTCCGCTATAGCGGAACGACAGAACCAGAAAGCCCAGTAACGAGTTTTATAATCCCATTCTCCCTTCCTTAGTCAAAAACAGACGAGGGTTGCTCCAAAAACTCTCCTAGTCTGCTCTAAAGCTTGGGAGCCATGGGGAGGAGGGATTCCAGCTAAAGGGATGAGAAACTATGAATTTGGGCCTGCAGAATCACCAAGGAACGCATTCACGGAGCCAAAAAGGGCATAAAATAGCTGCTCGGCATCTAGGTAGACTAGGTTTCTTCCAAAGAGTAGATTGTCCGCTTTCATTTTCTTATTATTGTGTAGAATGAAATGGAGAATCCATGGTTAGGCCTTCCGAATGGAGTCTGGAGGAAATTATTGATTTGTTGGATTAGTTGGAATGGTAGAATTGGGATAGTGTGTGGTGATATTCTAGGCATTGCTTAATTTGTGTGATTTTGCTAATAAATGCGGGAACTAGAATGTCGGGAAGGTTCGGGGAATCGAAAAGGGTTAGTAATTAACTAATGTGTAAGGAACGGAAGTTCTGGAAAATGATTTGGTATAATTAGAATATCATAATGACTATGTTTATAAGGCTAGGGTAAGTTTTTCCATGTTGTATCTCAGTCCTAGGAAGAGGGTCAGGAATAAAGGTATCTTATGGCATGTTTAAAGGGGTGATTTGGGGTTAGTCTCCGGACGGGATTTAACGGTTCATACTGTACCCGAAATTGGGTAGGTGATAGTTATTGCTTCTTGTATGCACTCTATGTTTGTGTACTTTGGTCTAAGTAATTGTCTGATGTTCGCATTGCTTAGGGAATGATTTAGTAATGTCTAAAGGTCCTGTTTAACAGTCTTGTGAATTGAACTGTGTATTTTGCTTGTTGGGTTACAAGTTGATTGTTCATTGTTTGTGATTGTGGATTGGTTTGACATTCGGTTGGATCGGGTACCATTCCTGGTACGGGAATACTAATTGTTGGCTCGGGTACCATGCCTGGTATGGGAATACTAACGGTTGGCTTGGATACCACGCCTGGTACAAGATAACACTAATGGTTGGCTTGGGTACCACGCCTGGTATGGGTTTATTTTATTGTACTGTTGATCTTTATTAATGGTTCTCTACATGAACCGGGTTGTGTTTATGAATTGTGTTATTGCATTTTTGGTCCTTGATAGGCCGGGTTATTATATTGTGAGTTTGGTCTTGGTGTAGGCCGGGTTGTTATATTATATTGTGAGTTTGGTCTTGGTGTAGGCCGAGTTGTTATATTATATTGTGAGTTTGGTCTTGGTATAGGTCAGGTTGTTATATTATGTTATTAGTTGGTCTTGGTGCAGACCGGGTTATGATGTTGGTTATTAGTTTGGTCTTGGTGTAGACTGGGTTATTATGTTGGTTATTAGTTTGGTCTTGGTGTAGGCCGGGTTATTATGTTGGTTATTAGTTGGTCTTGGTGTAGAACGGGTTTGCCATGTTAACACCTAGATGTGTTAGGGGGATCCGGGTGGGTCCGAACTATATAAAGAGGTTATAAGTTCACAAATTGTTGTCATTAAGTGTACTAATGGAGGTCAGGAATTATTATGGTTAATAAGCTAAGGGTGGGTCTTAGTGTAAACTGGGGTAGTCTGTGGAATACTTAGGGTGGATGGAGGAATCTTTAGAGGGTCCGAGTTATGTGATGTAATAAAAGGGATTTAGATGTAACTTTGTTGTTGTCATTGAAGATGTCAATGGTCGTTAGTAGGATTCTATATGATTGGTATATTGGGAGGAAGACTGAGAGTCTGGGGTGTAGTTGCTAGTTAATATAAACATGTTGAAAAGTTGTCCTAGAGGTCCTGGAAAGGTCCGAACAATGGTGGGTAATACTACGGGCATAAGTGGTTTGGTGGGGAAGTTGGCCGGATTAAGTCTGGATATTTAGTCAAGGTAGTTGACTGGGGTAAAGGTTAAAGTGAGACTTGGAAAGTCTAGGTGACAAGGTGACTTGAGAAGTCTAGTTATGAGTGAGACTTGGGAAGTCCTAGATGTCAGGGTCAAGGCTAGGGTGGTGGAGTTGGCAGCGAAAGGTTAGGAAGGTCGGTTCCGAAAGAGGGGATTGATAAAAGTGATATTGAAAAGGGGTGAAGCATTTACCTTGTGCATTTTATCTTGATTTTTATATGATGGTAAGAGTGAATTCGGATCAGCCGATGATGCCTACCGGTACGTGTGTTTGTACTGATTCTACTCTTGCTATACCTTTTTGGGTATATTCTGGTTGCAGGGTTTGTGATGTTTCACAGGTTCAGGATTGCGGTGATCTTCCAGCAGCTCCTACTTCCTTCTATGGTGGGAGTTGTGTCCATATTATGTTATAAGCTCATCTTGTAGAAGCTCTTGTACCGACTTAAACTAGGTTCTGGGGAGGTTGTATTTTTAGTAAATTTCCGCAAGTTCTAAATGTTGTTATTTTTCGAAAGTTGTAGTATAAAGATTTTCCAAATATATGTAAAAGGATTTCTGATGTATAAAAGGGACTTACTTAATGGTTATTTTCTTTTCTGCATTACCTGTTGGTTCGGGTGGTAAGGGTTCTCCTATCTAGGTGGATTAGAGTAGGTGCCCGCACGGTCCGGTAGTTGAGTCGTTACAAATTCTCACGTATCAACCACACAACACTTAGGCTACTCAGACTTCACTTATTTAACCATTATAAGAATAGTTGGGAGTTTTGGTGGGCAAAATAACTTCTTGATTTCATTTCTGAAATCGATTTGTCGTAATTGCCTCCGACTCACGAGGTTAGACACCCTCAACCAATTATATGAAAGTTAAACTCCTACAACATGATCATCTACTCAAACATTCTCACCTAAATTCAACAACCAAACAAAGAAACCAATTTCTTCAACTCAAACCACATCTCAACAATGGCTATAACTACCTAGGGTTCCGAAAATGATCATCATTCACAATAGGAACCCTAGTTTTGAATTGAAAAGCACAAGATGGATGGGTTACCATAACTTATTAATCAAGAAAACACAGAGGAAAAAAAAATACCTGATGTCAATGATGTTGATGATTAGAGAGAGAAGATGGTAGCGAAGAGTACTGGAGATATAATTGTGAGTGTTGTGTGCGTTGCCAATGAGTAATGGTGGGAGAGAGAAGTTTTAGGGAGAGAGACATGAGAGAGAGAAATAAGGGGGAATTACTTTTTTGTGTGGGATAAGAAGTGTTTTGAAATAAAAAATCAATCGGGTTTTTAAACCTTCCTTCTATCCTATTTAAAACATTTTTTTAATGGCTATGAAAGCATACAACGAGTCATTCTCAAGCTATACAAGCTTTTGAGCGACTTGTGGCCAATGTGTCATAAACCAGAACACATCTTCTTGCAAGGAGTTACAACGGTGGCCACTATGGTTCATAGTCATTCACTATGGTCCGTAGGAGCCACCGTTCTCCTTACCAGAAATTCGGTGTTGCCACCACTTTACCAAGGCTTGGTCTAAGACCCTAGAGGCTTATATAATTTGTATTGGGTCCTATAGACTACAACAAATTTCTCTTTTTAGGCATATTTTTCCATCTCACTCCCTCTTCTTCCCTGCACAACAAACACCTATAAAACTATTCTAACTATGAAAATGAAAGAAAGAAAACAAAAGCGGTAAACTTGGGTTACCTCCCAAGCAGTGATTTAACGTCGTGGCATGATGCATTACCACTTATAATTTAGGCTCTGGTCCATCCTTGAGATGGAGCTCCTCAACCAACTTTTCTCCTTTGGAAATACCCAGATACTGCTTCACTCTTTGACCATTTACCTTGACCGTTCGGGAAGTATCCTTGGACTCCAACTCAACAACTCTATATGGTTACATGCTAATGACCTTGAAAGGTTTAGACCATTTTGACTTTAGTTTATCCGGAAACAACTTTAACCGATAATTGAATAACAACACAACATTATCGGGTTGAAAGTCCCGGCTCATAATCTTCCTGTCGTGTACCAGCTTTATCTTCTCCTTGTACACGGTTGGACTGTCATGACCCAACCTGCCGTGAGTGGCACCCACCTAAAACTCCTGAATGAGCAAACCAATATTAACCCAACACTTAGTATAATCTAACAGCTCAAAACCAGTCTGCGATAAAATAAACTATCATTCATAATCTCAAACACTAGAAGAAATAAGAATCTGCGAAAAACCTCCCTAGAACCTGAAAATCACCATACCAAAACATTATACCAATCGTCTAGAATACCGGGATGCAACTCCAAAAGCAAAATGAGAGTTTAAGCCTGAAACAAGTGGGCTATAACTAGTCATGGACGAAAATAAGGTAGCCCGAAAGAACAGCTCACCCTTGAATTTTGAATTCGCTGAATCTACAAGGGAGGTCATGCTTCAGCCATCAAAAGATGTCCTGTACTCACAAAAAGGAAAAACAAGTGCAGAATCAGTACACAACCACCGTGTACTGGTAGGATCATCGGCCAACTCCAATAAACAAGATATGAACAGTAAACCAAAGCTGAGTAAAGCGAAGTAAACATGTAATACAAGTCAACAATCTAACTAGACTACAAGTCTCTTCTTTAACGTATCAACCAGATGTAACTAATTAAAAACCACTGACAAAACCCAGTAACAATAACCATATATCCTTTTCTCACAACCCAGACCCACCAAGGATCTCTAGGACACCACCTATGTTTTCAACATGCAATCCCGGCCTACACTAAGACCAACCTCACATTTAAATATAATCACCAGCCTCTCATAGACCATTTAATATATTCACCATTCAAGGATACAACTCGGTCCACTCATGGAAGCATGGAAAGAATGCAATCAATGCAAGTAAATCAAACCCGTACCAAACGTGGTACCTGAGCCAACCGATGAGTATTCCGTACCAGGTGTGGTACCCGAGCCAACCAATATGTAACCTGTACCAGCTGTGGTACCCGAGCCAACCTAATGTCACACAAAATCCAATCAATCAACAAACAATGAACAAAAGCATACTTGTAAACCAACAAGCAACAAAACAAGTTTATTTCACAAGACTGATAACCGGATAAGTAGACATTCATAATGTCATTCCCTAAGCATGCAAACTCACACAATACTAAGCGATAGTACATGAACACATATTGCATATTGGGAAACAATAACCATTGCCTACCTCGAATTACACAAAATCTCTACAGGACCGTAGCCTTCCCGTGTTCCGAAGCCTGTGCTTGTTCTTGGTCTAAAAATAATTATAAGATACTAAAATCAGTCCACATGAACTACTAATTACCCAGATTATGTAAAATCCCAATCCCCAGGCTAAACTATGATCATTCCACCCATTCCTGGGCTTTGCCACCATTAATTCACCTTAGTCTATCATTTTTACGAATGCATTTAGAGAATTATGGCTAATTGATCATAACCCAACAATAATATTCAAGACCCAAGGACTTCTATGCCCTAGAATCCCTTTTCCCCCAGATTCCACCATTCCTATGTCAACCCAAACCTTCCCCCAAGTCCACAACTAGCAATTCCACAATGTAGGAAAGATAATATTAAGTTAGGGGAGCAAAATCCTTACCTTTGGGATGAAAATTGGTGAAAAATAGAGTAAAGTTCATCATAATCACCCTTGCCCTTCTCCAAAACATTCTTGAGGAAAAACTAAACATTTTGGGAAATTTTCTGCATTAAATCCTGACTCAATCCGCTATAGCAGTCCGTACACTGCTATAGCGGTGCCGCCGTAGTGGAACCGACCGCTATGGCAGTGCTGACCAAAGTTGACTTCCGCTATAGCAAAATTATTCCGCTCTAGCAGTGGTCACTACCGTGCTGTGTCAACCTCTATGGCGGTTTATACGGGACAGAAAGTCATAGAATCCCCCCGAAGTGCCCATTTTACAACACACCTTAAATCCCTGATATTTCAAAACAACCCTTTCACGTCAACCTCTATACCATGAGTTCTACTCACCCGAACTCACTTCTGAAAAGTACCCCAGACTCCTATATGTTTTAGCTAACAAAAAAACTAGCTCACTACAAGATACATTACCATATCCTTACCCAGATTTCCCTAGACCATACCTTGCTCAGAAACCGTCTAAGACTAGCCTAGCCTAGAATTTCTAACTCCCAAACTCGAAAGTTTTCTAACCTGAGACTTAGCATGAAAAGTTTACCTATAACGACAGACCCGGTCATTATAATAAATACCAATTTACCCATTATTCATCCCCAAATAATCAAAACCTGAAAGGATGAAATAAAAGAGGGAAAAGTGTAGTACCTGAATCCTCAAACAAGTGAAGGTACTTGTCTCGCATGTCCCTCTCGATCCCGCATGTCCCTCTCGATCCCGCATGTCCCTCTCGATTCCCCAAGTGGCTTCTTCAACCGGATGATGCTTCCATGGAACTTTCACAGATTTTATCTCCTTTGTCCTCAACTTCTGGACATCCTGATCAAGAATCGCAATTGGTTCCTCTTTGTACTGAAGATTCTTGTCTAGTAATATCTCATCCCATTTAATAATATATCACCCATCCCCCTGGTATCACTTCAACATGGATGCATAGAAGACTGGAGTGGTAGCTAGATTGTCCTCTCCGACTGACCGTCTATCTGAGGATGAAATTCTGTACTGAAAGTGAGTTGATTGCCCAGCTCTTCATGTAACTTACCCCAGAACTTAGAGGTAAACTGCATACCCCTGTCTGAAATGATGGACAGTGGTACCCCATGCAGTCTCACAATCTTTTTAATATAGATCTTAGCTAACTACTGCGAATTATAGTCCACTCTGACCTGAATGAAATGAGTTGACTTGGTCAGCCTATCCACAATGACCCAAATAGAGTCATACTTTCCCAAAGTCTTAGGAAGTCCCACCGTGAAATTCATGGCTATCCTTTCCCACTTTCACTCGAGAATGGGCATTCTCTGAAGTAGTCCTGCAGGCCTTTGGTGTTCATACTTGACCTGCTTACAATTCTAACACTTGAACATGAATTCAACCATGTCCCTTTTCATCCCCGGCCACCAGTAAAGTTGCCCAAAATCCTTGTACATCTTGGTTACGCCAGGATGAATCGAACACTGCAAATCATGAGCCTCTGCCAACACCTTATGAATTATGTCATCGACTCGAAGGACACAAATACTCCCTCTAAAATTCATCACCCCGCCAGAGTATAACGTGGCATCCCTGGACTCTCCAGATACTACCTTGCTCCGAAGCTTGTTCAACTGTGCATCTTGAAACTCCTTGGCCTTTATTTCTTCTATGAATGTGGATTTGACCTCAATACTGGCCAACAACCTACCCTATTCTGAGATGCCCAATTACATGAACTTAGATTCCAGAGCCTGAATCTCCTTTGCCAATGGTCATTTGGACACCCCCAAACAGGCCAAACTACCTATGCTGGCTGTTTTCCGGCTCAATGCGTCTTCCACCATATTAGCCTTACCCGAATGATACTGGATGGTCATATCACAATCTTTTAACAACTCCATCCACCTCATATGCATCAGATTCAAGTCATTTTGAGTGAATACATGATTAAGACTGCGATGATCGGCAACCACTTCGCACTTGACACCATAGAGATAGTGTCTCGAAATCTTGAGTGCATAAACCAACGCTACCAACTCCAAGTCGTGGGTTGGATAATTTTTCTCACGAGCCTTCAATTGCCTAGAGGCATATGCTATAACATTCGAGTCCTACATTAACATAACACCCAAATCCGAATGTGAAGCATCACAATATACAATGAAATCCTTACCCTCAACTGGCAATGATAAAATGAGAGTTGTAGTAAGAATTGTCTTGAGCTTTTGGAAAATCTCCTCACACTTGTTGGACCATAAAAGTGGTACTTCTTTTTGAGTCAATCTTGTCAAGTGAGTAGCGATAAACGTAAAATCCTTGACAAATCTACGGTAGTAGCCTGCAAGCCCCATAAACTCCTTACCTCAGTCACAGAGCTAGGCCGGACCCAACTCTTAACTGCCTCAATCTTCCGAGGATCCACCATCACCCCTTTTTCTTACACTACATGCCTAAGGAAAGCGACTAAAGTCAACCAAAATTCACACTTAGAAAATTTTGCATATAGTTTCTGGTGCCTCAAAATATCCAACACAATGTGGAGATGCTCTGCACGCTCCTCCCTACTCTTGGAGTAGATCAAGATGTCATCTATAAACACAATAATGAATGAATCCATATACGCTTTCAATACCCCATTCATCAAATTCATGAATGCTGCCGGTGTATTGGTCAACCCAAACAACATCACTAGGAACTCGTAATGCCCATATCGAGTCTTAAAAGTAGTCTTAGGGATGTCCTCAGGCCTATCTTTAATTGATGGTACCCTGACCTTAAGTCAATTTTTGAAAACACGGATGCACCCTACAACTGGTCAAAGAGATCATTTATCCAGTGTAAAGGATACTTGTTCTGGATGGTAACCTTGTTCAATTGCCTGTAGTCTATGCACATACGCATACTCCCATCTTTATTTTTCATAAACAAGACTAGAGCACCCCAAGGTGAAGCACTGGGATGGATAAAACCCTTATCTAAGAGTTCCTGAAGCTGAGTCTTAAGTTCCCTCAACTCTTCTGGAGCCATACGATATGGAGGAATGGAAATTGGGTGAGTGCCCGGCTCCAAATCTATACAAATATCAATATCTCTATCCAAAGGCATACCAGGCAGGTCTACCGAAAACACCTCCTGAAACTCCACAACAACTGAAACTGACTCAATCGATGAGGACTTCACACTATCATCCTGGAGATGATCCAAGAAGGCCAAACAACCTCTCTTCACTAGCTTCCTAGCCCAGAAAAATAATATGATTTTAGCCTACTTAGGCTTGTACACACCTTCCCACTCTAGCCTATCCTTACCCGGAATTTCTAGAGCCACAGTTTTAGTATTACAATTCAATACTTCATGATAAGGAGACAACCAGGTCATGCCCAAAATAACATCAAAGTCTAACATGTCTAGAATGGCCAAATCTACCTAAGTCTACAACCCCACAAACACCAAAGGACAAGTACGATTTATATGAGTCACTATCACAGACTCTCCAACTGGGGTAGAAAGATGGATAGGGGAATCAAGAACATCACAAATCAACTCCAGACCTAATGCAAAATTTATAGACACATAAGAGTAAGTAGAACCTGGATCAAATAGTACAGAAGCCATCCTATCACAGACAGAATGGTACCTATGATCACTGCGTCTGATGGCTCAGCCTCAGACTTCCCTAGAAAAGCATAACAGTGAGCCTAGTCATTATTCCGAGCAATTTCCATAGCTGGCTGAACCACTCCCCTGCCCGTGCCACCATTACCTCTGTCTCTCCGACCTCTCTGAAAGTTACCTCACCCATCCAGTGGATGACCTCTAGCATAGCCACCTCTACCTGCTAGAACCATAACCTTAGACTGTTGCTGAGTCTGATTACCCATCTGCCTATAAGGGTAGTCCCTACTAAGGTGACCCAGATCACCATAATGGAAACACCTACGATCAAGAGTAGGTCTGCTGGTAGATATGTAAGAAGCTCTATGGCCTCTAGGAGCTGAAAATTGTTGACTATCTCCCAGACGACCACCTGTAGTAGCTGGCAGAATTGAATGAATAGGACGGGCAGAGTACACCTTCTGATTGTGTCCCCTGGAGTATGAGTCACTGAAATTTCCATCATTCTGGGACTTCTTGGCTAACACTTTAGCCTGCCCCACCTGCCTGACCCTTTCTAACTTCTTTACATAGTCTATGACCTCATTAAAGCTCTTCCCTGAGTCATGTGTACTGACAACACCTGCAATTCAGTATTCAGGCCTTTCACAAATAAATAAATCCTCTCCTCTTCCGTACCCAACAACTGAGTAGCAAAATAGGACAAGGCATAAACTTTGGTGTCATATGCTGAAAATGACATGTTACCCTGCTCAAGAGCCAGAAAATCATCCTTCTTACGATCCCTCAAGGTGTGGGGCACATCTTCTCTAGGAAGAGAGCATGAAACTCTGTCCAGGTCAGTGGAGGCAAAATAGATGACCGACATTCCATAAGAGACCTCCACCACTGCTTAGCATCACCCTACAGTTGGAAAGTGATGAACTCAACCCCATGTTGTTGCACAATGCCCAACTTGTGCAGCCTCTCATACTAGTACAAGATAAATTCATAAGCACGTAGGAGGTTTTAGCTTTAAAAACTTTGTCAGCATCTCGTGCTCATTCTTTGTCATAACTGGTCCTAGCATTGGATGAAAAACTCATCAGTACTGATAAGACGGTAATCTACCAAGTTATTGAGCCTATATCCATGAATTATTGCTATTTTTGAATAGATTTAGAGGTTCTTATGACCTTTATTGATGTCTATGCAGGTACTTTTGATAAATGATGAGAAATAAGGAAATGGACCCAAAAAGAGCTCAAAAGGAGTGAAGTGTTGAGTGTTCGAAAAAGCTGGAGATTCTGACCTGAAATATGATGGCCGTGCAACATGTACAAGCCGAGGTACGAACCGCACCTCCTCCGCATGAAGCTGCAAAAGCCACTGAAGAATCTGTTAAGGGGTGCGATCACTGTGCGATATGCATATCCCAAGGTGCAAACTCCACCCCCTTCACATGAAGCTCCTGAAGTCAGCTGAAGTCATTGGTCCAACTGAAGATGGTGTGCGACGTGCACATCACAACATGTAAAGCGCACATCATGCCGCACACCACTCGAAGGGGAAATTTTGTCCTAAATTTTAGTGACATTTTGGGAAACTATAAAAGGCCAATTTAGGCACAATTGTAAATAACATTCTTTAGTCCTGAATATTTTAGAAAGCTTTTTGTCTTGAAAACAAGTTTTTATCTCCAAAGAGAAGAGGGTTTGAATCCATTCACTTGGTTAACTATTTGTGTACTCAAAATTGAGCTTAGAAATTGAGATTCAGCTCTAATTAAGAGGATTTTGACTTACCCATTTGGTATATCTCTCTCCTTTGCTATGAGTGGTTAATTTCTCTTTTCTAGGGGTGTGTTGATGTGGGTGCTTGACAAATGGGTGTGGGTGTTGTTAATTCATCTTTATAATTGCTTATTTGACATGAGTCTAGTAGTTTCACCAAGTTTTAATCCTAAAATTGGTGGTTGCAAACATTGATTTTCATTACTTGACTATGTGATTTCTTGAAAGAGGATTTCATGGTTTTGGATGTGAAATTATTAGTGGAAACTTGGGACTCCATCCAAATTTGAGGCTAGAAATAGCTCTTATCAAAAGAATCACCCACTTAAGGGTCTAAGCTAGAGATAGTGTGACCTCTCCAAGCTTAGATTGGTTGTTTGTTGATCAAACCAATAATGCTCTAACCAATATTATCGTATATATGGTTGTTGATCGAGAGATAACAATCCATACCCATGACCAATGCTACTTATGTCGATAAGAGAGAATAAGTGTGAATTGATAATCACCCTATCCTATGATTAAAGCCCCATCGGATACACATCCCTAGTCGCCTACTCAATTTGGTACACCTGCTTTCGTTTATTTGCTTTTATTTGAATTGTGATTGTAGTGACAACATCCCAATTCTCCCAACCTTTATTTTCATGTTTAAGCATTTACTCTCATTGTGAACTCATTTTGCACAATCTTCATTTAGCTAGCTCCAAGTCCCTTGGGTACGACCTCGACACCTGTTGGTAATTATAAATTTTGTTTTGCAACATGATCGCCGTGACCTCTAACTTTGGGGAGCATGATTTGAGCGTTCATAAAAAATGGCGTTGTTGTCGGGGACTTGAATTGATAGATATTTTAGATTGTTGAATTGAAACCACTTTGAGAGTACTTGTTTCTTTTACTTTTATTTGTTGTTTGTGTTGTGATTAATCAGGCTAGCCTATGAACGAGGTCGATGACAACGAGAGCGTTGACAGCTTCATGGAGGCTGATGAGGCTGAGCCTATGATGCAAGGGGGTGTAGGTGCAATTCGCCTACCCCCCATAATGGGAAATGCTTTCTTTCATGTGACTAGCACCATGCTCCACTTAATCCAAATGAAAGGCCTATTTGGTGGAGCAGCACATGAAGATGCCAACCAACATATTTGGAATTTTATGGAGATTTGCCAACCTTTCATTTTTCAATATCTCCCAAGAGTTCTTTCGATTACGCATATTCCCTTTTTCCTTGACGGGGGAAGCCACAGTGTGGTTGGAAGAGTTGTCGGATGGCTCTATCACATCTTGGGCCGAGTTGGTTGAGGCATTTACATCGAGATTCTGTCCTCCATGTCGAATGATGAAGCTAAGAGATGAGATTACCAAATTTAGGCAGCTCCTGGATGAACCTCTACATGAAGTTTGGTTAAGGTTCAAAAAGAAGCTTCTTTTGTGTCTGAACCATGAGTTGTCGAACAACGTATTGCTACAAAGCTTCTATCGGTCGTTGAACTCTCTAAATAAGTTGGTGGCTGACAACCTTGGAGGTGGCACCTTCATGGACTTAGAATTTCCCATTGCCTCGACTTTGTTAGAGCGAATGACAAAAAACCAATCAAGCTTGGCATACGAGAGAAGCTGATGTGCCAGCTTTGGGAGAACCCTCATCTATCTTGGTTAATGAAATGAGGAAGAAGAATGAGGAGCGTGATGAGACAATGGCCAAAATGATGACATAAATTGATTTGATGGCCAAGCCTGTAATGGGAGCTGGTGGTGCTAAGACAATGAATGCGGTGAGTACACTGAAAATCAAAGCGAGTAATAATGAGTTGATGACAGTGATTGATGGGAAACTGTGCTTTGTGTTGGCGGGTTCTCATCCCGGGTATTATCGCCCGAGGGGAGAGAACAAAGGTTGGATTCGAGATAAAGAAAGATATGGAAATTGGCGGGATAGGGACAAGGATGATGATCATTTCAATCACCGGAGTCCAAATCCCTATATCCCTCCGAACAAGGCAGAATCTCTCTACCAACCGAGCACAAGCAACCCTAGACATTCCAAGTTGGAGGACATGTTATCCTTGGTTCTTAAAAAGGTGGACACCACAAATACGGGAGTGAGCGAGCTAAAGAGTGAAGTCTCAATGCTTCACCAAACTGTGATCTCCCACTCAGTCTTAATCAAGCATCTTGAGGCCCAAATGAACCATCTCTCAAGCCAAATGAACCCGAGGATGAAAGGGACATTGACTAGCGACACCATCATCAACCCAAAGAATGATTGATTGAGGTAGTATCTCATGCCGCGACGTTAAATCAAGCGCTGCTTGGGAGGCAACCCAAGTTTCTTTATTTGTTTTTGGTTATCTTTTGTTGTTTTTGGTGTGTTTGTAGGGAATGCATGGATGGAAAAATGAATAAGGGAAAGCAGGGCAAAAATAGGCTGTGCGGCGGACTGTGCAAACTGCACAAGCAATTGTGCGTGTCGCACAGTGCACCGCATGCCAAATCAGAATGCCTGAAGGAAATTTAGAAAGTGGAGGTGATGTGTGCTGGGCCATGCAGACCGCATAAGCCTAAGTGCACGTCGTACCTCCATTGTATGGCAAAACAGATACTTGGGCAAACCAGGGGAGAAAAAGAGGCGATGTATGAAATGCCATGCGGTCCGTACTAAGGCTGGTGCAAATTACATGTCGCGGTGCACGGAAGGTAAATTTGAATTTTAATTGACCTAACTTGTTGATCGACCTGACCCGGAGATGACCCGACTAAATTTTTCTTCTTCTTTTCTTTTTAAAACCATCTCTCTTCTCCTTGTTCCACCATCTTTTCTCTCAAACTCTCCAAATTCTCTCCCAAAACCTTCTACAAACCTCTCTACTTTTCCCAAAATCTTCTTCACCTCTCTCCCAACTATCTCCACCACTACACCACTGATGCCGCCATTGTTCTTTGGTGAGGTCTGCTTGGGTCACCATTGTTGATGTCTAAAAAACTTCAATTTTCACTCCTTCCTTCATAATCTTCACTTGTGGTAAGTTCTCTAACGTTAAATACTTGTTCTTATGAAGGTTGAGAACTCATATTGTGAATCATGCTTAATAGAATTGCCATGTTGATTTTGGGTGAGATCCAAAAATTTTGGGTCCCCAAATTTTAGTTGTATTGATGATATTGCTTAGTGTCAACTTGGTAGAACCTAAATCTTGTTAATGCATATTGATTGGTAGTAATTTTTAGCCTTGAAACCTTTGCTTGGGGTGAAGTCTGAGTAACCCACTCATGATTGACGAACGATTTGGCCCGATGATAGATTGGGTGACATCATTCTTAAGGGAAAATCATCGTTTGTCATGAGGTTGTGATTGAAAAATTGATTCTTGAGGCTGAATTTTGCTGATTGTGTACCCATGATTCTTGTTGAGCATTATATTTGGGGTGTATGATCTTGTGCGGGGAGGGGGGTAATTATTGCTAAAATTATTGGTACCCATGGTTGCAAGCGAGGGCTTGATGTTCCCAATGATATATGGGGTAACGTCCATCTTAAGGGAAGTCGTTGAGTTCCTTTCTTGCTTGTGGTTGTGTTAATGGAAACCCGAGGAAGTCTGAGTACCCGGAAGTTGTGCTCATGATATCCCCTGCCCCCTTTGTTAATATTGATGGGTTTGTTGAGTGGTGCCAAGTGCCTAAGCACATCTTGCTCTACGGATCATATGCGGAATTCATAAGAACACAAGGAACCAACATTCCAATTGTGCCTTTGTGTATTTTGCATGTGATGCATAGATCTTTATGTGCAGGTTGCACAAGGCATCGCACCATATTTAAAAGGATAGCATGCTCACTATTTTGAGGGGTGACCCCTGGTGCGATGCGCACTTTGGATGGTGTGAATCGCATTAGCGTCGCATCTCTAAGGAAAATCCTTGTAGGTTTCTGTTTGCTTGTGCGATAGCACATGCGATGCACACTCTCTCTAGTGTATTTCGCATGTGGTCTGCACAAGTCGACAGTCACCTACTTTGTTTTTCTAGTCTATTGCATTCCATCCTTTGTAGTTGCTAACTTATTGTAGAGAGTGTTTTTGTTTTTGGCTCACAATCTCTGTATGCAGAATATGTCTTCTAACAGGGGTAACCCCGAGAGAAGCTCACACAGGTCAATAGCTCCCTCCTACCCCAAGCCCACTTCAAAGGGGAAAAAGAAAGTCTCATCCTCCCATGACCAAGTCTCAGAAGAGGAGAGGGTTCGGTTCGGAATGGAGGGCATGGAGGTGATTTATGATCGTGATAGGGGCAAGACCTTCAATGAGGAGCAAAGCTTCAACCTGAATGCAGTGGGGGATAATCTACCCAACATCCCCACTCAGTTTGCCAACCGTCAGTGGTAACCATTTCAGGAAGTGCCCGGAAACTATTACAAGGAGTTAGTCCAGGATTCTTTGCCTCATATTAGGCCACACAAGATGCTAAGGGCCACAAAGAGGGTTGTGAGACCTTCCCCGCATTGGATTCAGTTATGGTTTAGTGTAAAGAAGTCAAGATCACTCCAGCTGCAATTAATGCAATCTATTGGAGCACTCCAATTGAATCGGCACCTGACCTCATGGCTAAGCTACTCCTCAAGAGCAAACCTCTTGAATGGGCTGCTCCCATCATTGCTCCTGACATACATCCCTGGGCTACTATGGGGGTGAAATTCCTCGCCTGACTTTATACTTTGTGGCACGCTTGTGGTATGACTTTGTGCGCTCCCATTTCATGCCTTCTCAGAATGACCAAATGATCACACATGATGGAGCCATGCTGGTATCTGCTATCATGGTAGGAGTTTATATCAATGTGGGTGAGGTCATTGCCTTAGTGATATAAAGGAAATCTCGAAGGAGTGGTGATGCATTTCCCTTTCCCGGTGTTAATTAGCAAATTCTGTGCGCAAGCCAGTGTTCCTTACTTCGACTAAGATACTCCTACTTCAGCTATTGGTGTGTTGGATCTTAACAAGAAGATTGATAGGGATGTTCCTCGATTCAAAAGGCGTAGGGTAGATGAATCGGTGGAAGTCAAGGATGATGACTCTGATGCTGAAATACATACCTCTCCTCCACCTCATCCTGCTTTGGAAGCACACATACCCTCAACTACTGCACCCAGAGAGACACTATCCAAAAATAGCCTCTAGGACATGGTCGACAAAACATACAATCATAAGAGGCAATTAAGGGATTTATCAAATGATCTACCGTGTTTGATTGATAGGGCAGTCAAGTGGGCCATGAAAGAAGTTGTGGAAAGCATTCTCAATCTACGCAAACGAGTGGATGCTTGTGAGAAATCTACCAAATCCCTCCAGAAATACATGGCCAAGGAGAAAGTGAAAGCCCCAGTAATGCAAGAAGTTTTGACCACTTTGCCTCCATCTCACAAAATTACCGGCCCCTTGGATAACTTGTTTGCAGCCTATGAGAATGAGGTGTTGTCTGGTAACAAAGATCAGGAGATGGATGATGATGATAGTGAGAAGCTCGCAGATGAGGAGACAACTGCAGGTGATGATGATGATGACGCTTAGTCCTCCAGGGAGTTCCACCCTCTTCCCATTAAAAACTTAGCATCGAGTGCAATGCTATTTTTATGGGGAGGGGGTGACTTTACTTGCTTTTGTTGGTGCCCGTGAGTGGGCTTGAGATACTAGTTTTTATTTCCCTTGTCGAGCCTTGATGACATTCTGCTAGATTTTATTTGGCCCTTGTCTGGCGCATTTTGGATGATTGTGCTGCTATTGCCCTTGCCAGGCCTTTTGATTATGTTTTATTTTTATTTTTGAGCTTATTTGTGCCCTCGTCAGGCTTGATTTTTGTTGATTGAGATTGTGTTGCCGGGTTGGTCTTACATGACCCATTGTTTCACTACCCGTGCTTTGCAAATGCGCTAAAGGCCTACACCGAGGCTTGTTTTAAAATGAATCATGAGTGCATAATTTGGATATTGCCTTATTAATAGTAGTTTAGAAATAAACTCCGAGGGTTTTCTTAATACCACAGTTCTTTCCCAAGGAGCAAAAGTTTTGATTATTTTCTTTTTTCTTTTCTTTTGTTTTTGTGTCGAACCGAGTTGGTATTTCCCTATGATAGATTGAGAGGTGACTTTCTTAAGGGAAAATGCCAAGTTTTAGTTTTAGAATTTAGTTTGTAGTTGCTTGTCTCGAAATGGCCCACCAAAAAATTTCTCTTGGGAAATTGTTTTGAAAATAAAAGGAAGAAGGGAAATGAATTTTTGAGGAAAAGAATTCTCTTGTCATGACTTGCACACTCTCGCTTTGGCTTGATTGACTCACAAACGAGTGTATAATGAACTCAGAATAACTTGTCAAAAATTATTTGCCCCAATTGATTTTGAGACTAAAGAAAGAAGTCTTGTGGCATGATGCCTCATGTGGTGAGGCATTACCTTGATTCTTGTGCATAAGTGTCATCTAGAACTTGAATCGAATGTGATTCAAGGAAAAATTCTAGGTGTGATCGAGCTTGGAAGATGACCTTAGGCCCTTTTTGACAGCCACTTCTCCCAAATAACTTCCCATGACTTCAACCCTAGTGAAACCCTTTGAGCTTGTGATCGTTCTTTGGCACCCTGTTAACACCTTGACCTTTTTAGAACCTCTATATTGGCACCCATCCTCCCTAATTGATTGAAAATAAAATGTAGGCTAAAAACCTAAGTTTGGGGGGGGGGGATGAAGGATAACATAGGCAAATGCCTAAGTTTGGGGGTGCATGTGATCAAATGAGGAGAAGAAAAGAAGTGCACTCAAAGTGCAACGTAGCACCTTTGGTTTGAATTGAAAATTTGCTCCAAAAATTCAATCCAATCACCAAAATGAAAAGCAAAAATAGGTGCTACCAAACAAAGGCGATACAAGGAGTTTGAATGATAATGGTAAAAAGGAGAAATCTTGGGTTGAGTGATGGAGAAATAAGGTGAAGTTAAAATTTGAAAATGTGAGCAGTGTTCAAAATGAGAACAAAGAGCATTAGGGAGGTGTAACCACTTGAACCAAATGAAATCCTCATCTTAGCCCTAGCCAACATCGTAACTCACAAGTCCTTGGTGATTCCGAGCTTGGCTACCCTACATTAGTGTCAATATACATGAAAGGCAAGCCTATGGTTCGACGCGAATGCACTTGAACTTCCTTGAGAGAGTGAGAGTCTTTTTGGTTCTCCTATAATCCAGATTATTTGTGAATTGAATGATTGTGAGTGGGATTCTGTCTTGTGGTGAGTGGCATCATGCACTCGAATTGAAACATGAGGTCTCTATTTCAATTGAGGGGAATGAATAAGACAAATTGTGTGGCAAATCTCGAGGCAAACCTTGACGGTCCATCCAATGACTTGATAAGCTTAAATGTCTTATTTTGAATGACAAAATTCCCTTGATTTTAAATGATAATGAAGTCCATTTGCAAAAGTTTTGAAATGTCCAATGCCTTGAGTTTGTGGTGGTTCAAATTGAGATGAGCATCGTAGTTGAGTCTTTTGTTTATTCTTTTTCTTATTTTTTTAGTATAGATTAGTCTTTTGTGCTTTAATTGAGTCTAGAGCATAATTCTGTCACGCCCCGAGGCTACCCTCTAGACGTAACACGGGACCTGGGACCACAAGTGCCCCAAGCTAACCCTTGGTCATAGCATAACTCAGGCATATCAAATAAGCATAGCGGAAGGATTATAAACTAGATAAGTCAATCCATAAGATAAAGTTAAGATGAACATGATTCGAAGAAGATCCGAATACTATCTATGTCTGAAAAGCCTCTACACATGACATAAGGAGTTGTTAGGACAAGACCCTAGCTAACTCAAGGTACGGAAGTTAATAACCACAACTAGCTAGAATCATAACTAGCTCTCGAACAATGAGGACTCACCAACACTAACTAGAAATGGCCTGCAGTCTCTAACCACGTGCATGAGGGAGGGAACCTGAATCTGCATCATCAAGAGGATGCAACACAAAATTTGTGTCAGTACTATAGGATGTACCGAGTATGTGAGATATGCATAATCATGACAAAAATATACTTAAAACATGTTTGAAATGAGTTCATACATATAAAGAAATAGTACAAGTAAATAGCAAGATATAAGGCATAAAACATTAAATAAAGTCAAGATTCAAAATAGAGTATCATGTAACTTACTAGCTTGAAAATAAACATAAGGGAGTTTCTCTTAACCGACATAAACTATGCTGAGCTACATGGTGTCCAGTGTCATGCACCCATACTGAAAAAGGTTGTCCTAACAGGCCAAGGTTAGAAACATGTCATAAGGATCATTTTATAAGCCACAGAGGGCTACCTACGGTGGCAACGTAGTTTTGGACTTGGGTTATCTAGAACCCTCATCGCTCGGTGCTAAATACTACTCCCAAAACATATAACGTGAGCTCACATGCATGTGACATATCTAGATGTCAAAGCTTTTTCATAAACATGTTCATAACACAGATCTTTATACTACTCACGAATCTTGGTTTAGAAAATAATTTATGAGAATTGATGGCACATCGGGTGTCTTGCTGTCACGACCCGATTCCTCGGTCATGATGGCACCTACAACCCCCGGTAGGTGTACCAATCCCTGTAGCCCAGAACAGTTAGTAATGGGCTACTATCTAACAAATAAGAGAATAAGACCAATAAAATAGATAACAGGTATATGAATATATACATATGCAGAAACTAAACCAAACCCCAAGACCTGGTATCATAGTACAGAGCCAAACTACATACATGGAGTACAAGTAAACCAAAACTATATATACAAATGTCTCTGAATGGAAATAGAGTACATGAAGCAGAAGATAAACTAAAGCTAAGCTCCGATCGCCAAGAGCTCACCCTCAGCCTGAGGTAGTCTTCAACAGATCTCCAAGCACGAATCACAGCGATCTAACGGTGATGGCCCATGCTAGGATCTGCACCCAAAGATGCAGGGGGTAGGGGTGAGCACCAAATGCGAAGCATAAGGTACCCAGTAGGTATCATAGGCCGACTGGGCACATATAAGATAAAAGAGCAGTAATAGACAGAATAGAATCAATCAGTCACAGAAATCAACAAAAGGTACACAGGAACTAGCCTAGAGGGAAACCAACAGAACCACACATGAGGCTAGTAAGCAGGATATACACACCAAAGGCACAGGTGAAAGTAAGTAATAGCGCACCTGGGGTCCTTGCAATAACAGTGTATATAAAATAAGTTTGCGAAATGGACGGTATACCGGTAACCTCAAGTGTAAGAAGAAGGGAGAAAGAATAATAATAGGCATGCTCACGACATGAATCAACCCAACTAATCATAACAATCTCAATCCAGAAACTAACAGTCTAGCAGTAACCAATCTCATACTCATCCCTAATAGAGGACAACTCTGTAAGTAAAATAGCAAAAGTCTACCTACAGTCCCCCGGCCGCCCATACAACCGAGGAACACAAACAAGTGAAAACAAACCCTCCGGCATCCCATACTACCGGAGCGTACAATCAGCAAACAGCAAACAAGGGTGGAACTCGAACCATGAATGATATGATGCATGAAGATCTCAAGTGCCATAGTATCTCTGTATGTACCTCCTCCGGCGCCGATCCGGCCCAGCAGGTAGGTTCCATGGAAGGACTCTGCCCGTATACCTCTACTCCCCCGTATACCCCTCTTCCGGCACACGCAGCCCGTAGCCCTGGCCCGGATAGCAAGGTCCATGGAGGTCCCCGACCCCATACCAAAACTCAGTATCAGAACATGTATCAAGATAGAGACCCAGTCTCGATATCAAGATATAGAACCAGTCTCGAATATGCATGCCCAGACCCTGTCCAGGACTAAAAATAGTAGGAAAATATCTCAAAAACCCCTCCAAGGGTGCCCGGGCGTCGCCGGGTCTAAACAGTAAAAAGTCATCTCATGTGCTCGGTCCAACCGAGGCTAAAAATCATCTCAAGTAGTAAGAAAACTCAACTAGCACTCCGGCCCTGTCGAGTCTAGTGATAATCGTAAAACTGATGATTTTAAACTACAAGTGAAATCAACCATTTCCAAATCATTTCCATAAAAAACGGCCCCCCGGGCCATGCAAGGTTTAGAAAACAGTGTCAGTAGGCCCGAAGCCAAAACCACTGTAAAACATCGATAAAACCTCTTTATATGCATGGAAATGATATGATCACACACAACAATAGCTGCCCAACAGCTTACAATCAACCTACCGACCCTGCACAGGCCCACAGCTACTCAGTAAGCATAACCAGCCTAGAAGGATAATTCTATGCCCGGGACTCGCGGACATTCCCAAAATCCCACCTTCTATGTTCCAGAGTCAACAAGGCCTCGCAGGACCACAAGGGTAAATAAAATACATCCGCAAATACTACAAACAACGGAGGAATAAAAATAGGCGGACATGAATAAAGCGGTCAAGGTATGTGGTACCAACCTAATAAACCAACCCAAGGATGCCCATTAATACAATTTTATTCTATATATGCGGAGTCTAGGGAAATTAAACCGTAACCTACCTGTCGTCCGACGACAAGCTGCTGGAACAATGATGTCCACGCTTGAACTACTCCGAGAAAACCCAAAACTAAATCAGAATCGGATTTGGATTTGGGACGGAATAACTTAACGTAGATAATTGATTTTCTTTATCAATTATATTTTCCTCACAACAACCCCTCACGTGAATGATTATTTTTAGTAGTATGCAAAGTTGTTTGCAACAGTGGCATACATATATGTATATCCATTCTTCAGCAAAGTCCAAGGTTTATTTAAATACCATCCATGCAACTTTACAAATGTTGCCTCATTCCCACGCTGCCACATTTCTCTATTAGTAATTGCTGGCCACCTCCTCCACTTACACGTGGAGTGGAGGTGGCAGTACTAAGATATTTTCGTCCCGTTATTTATATATTCGGGTATTACGTAAATTCGTGGTAAAATAAATATAGTATTTTAAATATACCATATTTATTAGAAAATCATTTTCAATCAAACCTACTATATTAAAGTAATAAATTTTAACATAATTAAATTTACTATCTCCGTTAAAATATTACGGAGTATAAAAACCTTATAAAATAAATATGTCTACACTTATGTTGTATCAAATATATTTTTCATAAACCTTTTAAATATTTTGAAAAGGCAATAATAATATAATTTTTACCAAAATACAACTTTTAAATAAATATTTCCAATACACGCACGATGCTAATACGGTTCTTAAGTTTAGGCTCATAATTCGCCTACGCACGATTTCAATTATTCAAGAATTCTCTCGGGATCCTCCCTTATATTTTATCACTGTTTCGGAACTGAAATGGCATTTTAAAACGTGAAATTGAAGCTTAAATCGGGTTAAACCCGACCCGATTCGCGCCCCGGTTCGCAACCCGTTTTCTGCCAGACAGTCCGCGGTAAAACAGTCATAACTCTTTGCTCCGAGATTATTTGAATGCGCGGTTTTGTGCGTTGGAAACTAGACTCGTAGACCTTCGATTTGGTATTTCGGGGGACTTCTAACTCTTTATATATTGGGAGAAAAGCCCTGACACATTTGACCCAAAGTTCAGCAAATTTGTTAACGAACTTACGATATCTTTTGTCGATTTGCTTGACTTCAAGACTTAAACGTGGAAATGACCGGAAGGGTCATTACATCATCCACTACTAAAAAGGGCTTTCGTCCTCGAAAGTCAAGGTCAAGGGGGTACCTGAAGGCTAAAATAGCTGCGGATACTGAACCCGCATATCTCTCTCGGTCTCCCAGGTAGCCTCCTCGACTGGACGGTGCCTCCACTGAACCTTAACAACCGGGATCTCTCGAGACCTCAATCTCCTGACATCTCTGGCCAAAATAGCTGCCGGCTCCTCAACAAAGGCTAAACCCTCATCCAACTGAACTGAATCCCACTGCAATACATGAGACTCATCTGGTACATACCGACGCAGCATCGAAACATGAAATACAGGATGTATAGCTGAAAACATCGGAGGTAAGGCTAACTGATAGGCAACGCTACCAACCCTCTGCAGAATCTCAAACGGCCCAATGTACCTGGGACTAAGCTTGCCCCGCCTACCAAATCTCATCACGCCTTTCATGGGCGATACCCGGAGAAACACTAAGTCACCGACGCTAAACTCCAAGGAACGAAGCCTACGATCAGCATAACTCTTCTGCCTGCTCTGAGCTGCCCGAAGTCTGTCTTGAATCACTCGGACTCGGTCTAAGGAATCTCGAAGCATATCTGTGCTCTGTGGCCCAGCACTAGAACCATCAAACCAACCTACCGGTGATCTGCAACGCTTGCCATACAAAGCCTCAAAAGGTGCCATGCCGATACTCGAATGGAAACTGTTATTATAAGCAAACTCCGCCAAGGGAACAAATTGATCCCAAGAACCTCCAAAGTCAAGAACACAGGCCCGAAGCATGTCCTCCAGGACCTGAATGGTCCTCTCAGACTGGCCATCTGTCTGAGGGTGGAAAGCGGTTAACTAAATAACACTCTGTACCAAATCTCGCTGAATAGCCCTCCAGAACTGAGATTGAATGAGTGCCGCGGTTCTGAAATAATATGAAGCTGGGACCCCGTGCAACCGAACAGTCTCACGAAGGTAGATCTGAGCTAACCTCTCTGCTCCATAGGAAGTCTGAACTGGCAAGAAATGTGCTGACTTGGTCAGCCTATCAACAACCACCCATATGGAATCAAACCCACGAGAAGTACGGGGCAAACCAACCACGAAGTCCATAGTAATCCCTTCCCACTTCCACTCAGGGATGGGAAGTCGCTGCATCAAACCACCAGGTCTCATGTGCTCGAACTTAACCTGCTGACAGTTCAAGAACCGAGATACAAACTCCGCTATATCCCGCTTCATACCACTCCACCAGTAAAGCTGCCTCAAGTCTCTATACATCTTCGCTGTGCCAAGGTGAATGGAATATCTAGTACAATGTGCCTCACGAAGTATCAACTGAATCAAATCACTAACCCTCGGAACACAAAAGCGACTATCATACCTCAGAACCCCATCT
>QJPP01001269.1:0-59190 GCA_003996215.1 Jaltomata sinuosa
TGCTAATGGGTTCTGAAGCCCATAGGAACGCTTTGGTACAAGTTTTGAGCGGAGTTAGCATACCAAAAGAAACTACAAGTGATACATTGGCTGCAACAATTGGAAAAATGGTGGAAGTGAACAAAATCTCTTTCCATGATGATGAACTACCAGCAGAAGGGGTTGGCCACAACAAAGCACTTCACATCGCGGTCAAGTGTTGTGATAAGATCGTAACTAGAGTTTTGATCGACGGCGGTTCTGGATGCAACATCTGTCCTTTCACCACATTGAGAGATTTAGGTGTGAATATGGGAGAGATAAGGGAAAGGCGTGTGAAGGTGAGAGCTTTTGACGGCGCGCAGAGAAGCGTCATTGGAGAAATCTATCTCACTTTGCAAGTAGGTCCAGCTGAATTCCCCATCTTATTTCAAGTGATGGATGTGTCGTCCAACTACAACTTGTTACTAGGAAGGCCATGGGTCCATATGGCAAGAGCAGTTCCCTCCACGCTCCATCAGTGTGTGAAGTTCGAGTGGGGTCGCACCGAAGTTACCATTCACGGAGAGCTCAATCACCCCATCTATTCCGTGAATTCTGTTCCAGTCACCGAAGAACTGGATGGAGCCGTTTTTCATGCTCTGGAGATCATGCAAGCTATAAGAATTGATGAGAAAATAGAGCCTGTAAAGATGGAGATGTCGAGAGCAGCGAAGATGGTTGCGTCAGAAATGTTGAAATATGGGTATCAACCAAAGACAGGGCTCGGACCTAAGGCTGACGGCATAATTGAACCAATCCATCTAAAACAGCAGAAAGGTACCGCCGGGCTGGGATATAAGCCTGCTGCAGGAGGAGTCCACAGTACAAAGTTTGGGGCAGTAGCGTTCGTGCCAGGACAAGTCCTAATCCCAGATGAAGCAGTTGATGAAGACGTCATTGAGGGAATAGGAAATCTATTCGTGGCCATGACCGACGATGGACGGGAGGAAGATATCAAGAAACTGACCATCCGTGATGCCGAGCCTGGAGAAGTCTTGCAGAACTGGACCATCAGCCCATCCCTGTTTCGACAGGAGTCCTGGTAGTGTGGAAATGTAGTTTTATTTCAAAATGTTTTGCATGATCAATTGAGGCTTGAATCATGCCTAAGCACTTTTTGCTACTTGCCTCTTTTGAAAAGCTAGATTGCTTTTTAATAAAAAGTCTTTATTTTTCTTAGAAATTATCTTTCGATTGTTTAAAATAACTATTTATTTTTTACTCACCTTTCGTACTTTTCAGCGCTAATATTAGTAAAAATCATCGTACAACGGTTATGACATGTAACGAATCCATTGAGCAAAGTACGAGTCATGAGCAGGACTATGAAGAATACGATGAAAGCATGATGCCTGAAAATCTACCCCGGGAGATCGAACAACTTGAAAGCCAGAAAAGGCCCAACATGGATGAAACCGAGGTTGTCAACTTGGGAAATGAAGAAATAGTGAGAGAAGTACGAGTCAGCATACATTTGGAAGATGAAAGAAAGCGGGAATTGATTGAATTGATCAAGCAATATGTTGATGTGTTTGCTTGGTCCTACGATGACATGCCAGGATTAAGCACCGATATCGTCTCACACAAGCTGCCGACTGATCCTTCTTGCCCGCCTGTGAAGCAAAGACTAGGAAGTTCAAGCCTGATTTGAGTTTAAGAATCAAGGAGGAGGTAACTAAGCAAATCCAGGCAAACGTTGTGAGGGTTACTAATTACCCCACATGGTTGGCTAATATCGTGCCAGTGACAAAAAAGGACGGGAAAATCAGGATATGTGTAGACTATCGGGATCTTAATAAAGCTAGCCCCAAGGATAACTTTCCTCTCCCAAACATTCATATACTCATCGACAATTGTGCAAAGCATGAGTTGCAATCGTTTGTTGATTGCTTTGCAGGATATCACCAAGTCCTGATGAATGAAGATGATGCAGAGAAAACGGCATTCATCACCCCATGGGGAGTATACTGCTATAGAGTGATGCCGTTTGGACTCAAAAATGCTGGCGCAACCTATATGAGGGCCATGACTACCCTCTTTCATGATATGATTCACAAGGAGATTGAAGTGTACGTGGATGATGTCGTTATCAAGTCCAAGAAGAGTTCAGACCACCTGCAGGATTTACAGAAGTTCTTTGAGAGGTTGCGAAGATACAATTTGAAATTGAATCCAGCAAAGTGCGCATTTGGAGTTCCTGCCGGAAAGCTACTAGGGTTTATCGTCAGCAGGAAAGGCATAGAGTTGGATCCATCAAAAATCAAGGCGATTCAAGAATTACCTCCCCCCCAGAACCAAGAAGGATGTGATGAGCTTCTTGGGGAGACTCAATTACATCAGTCGTTTCATAGCTCAGTCTACAGTGATCTGTGAACCCATATTCAAGTTGCTAAAGAAGGATGCCGCCACAGATTGGACGGAGGAATGCCAAAGAGCTTTTGACAGAATCAAGGAGTATTTGTCCAACCCACCAGTATTGGTTCCACCAGAGCCCGAAAAGCCATTGCTACTATATCTATCCGTCATGGATGGAGCATTTGGATGTGTGTTAGGACAACACGATGACACGGGAAAGAAAGAGCAAGCTATTTACTACTTGAGCAAGAAGTTTACACCATACGAGGCAAGATATACCTTGTTAGAACGAACGTGTTGCGCTTTGACATGGATTGCGCAAAAGTTGAGGCATTACCTATCGGCCTACACCACGTACTTGATCTCTAGAATGGATCCACTCAAGTACATCTTTCATAAACCGATGCCTATAGGGAAACTAGCAAAGTGGCAGATTTTGCTGAGTGAGTTCGACATTGTGTACGTGACACAGAAGGCCGTCAAAGGACAAGCTTTGGCCGATCACCTCGCAGAAAATCCGGTGGACAAAGATTACGAACCGCTCATGACTTACTTCCCCGATGAAGAAGTATTTTTTGCAGGAGAGGACATCTCAGAGTCATATGATGGATGGAGATTGTTTTTCGATGGAGCATCGAATTTCAAAGGAGTCGGAATTGGAGCAGTCTTGGTTTCAAGAACGGGACAGCACTACCCAATCTCAGCCAAGATTAGATTCCCTTGCACAAACAACATGGCAGAATATGAAGCATGCATTCTCGGACTTAGGATGGCTGTGGACATGAACATCAAAGAGCTTTTGGTAATAGGTGATTCTGACCTATTGGTTCATCAGGTACAAGGAGAATGGGCCACCAAGAATGTCAAGATCCTTCCTTATCTGGAGTGTGTGAAGGAGCTGAGCAAAAGGTTTACAAAGATTGAGTTTAAACATGTCCCCCGGGTTCAGAACGAGTTCGCTGATGCTTTGGCTACTCTTTCCTCAATGATCCAACACCCGGATTACATCAATCCTATTGAAGTGGAGATACGTGACCAGCATGCATACTGTTTTCACGTAGATGAAGAGTTTGATAGAAAGCCATGGTACCATGATATCAGAAGGTTGCTCGAAGCAGGAGAATATCCGGAAAGTGCCAGTAGCAAGCAGAAGCGGACTTTAAGGAGAATGGCCAATCATTTCTTCCTTAATGGCGAAATCCTGTATAGGAGGACCCCGGATTTGGGATTACTAAGGTGCGTTGATGCAACAGAAGCGACAAAACTGTTAGAGGAAGTTCACGCAGGGACATGTGGACCCCACATGAACGGTTTCACTTTGGCAAAGAAGATTTTAAGAGCTGGATACTTTTGGATGACTATGGAAAGGGATAGCATCCGGTATGTACAAAAATGTTATCAGTGTCAAGTTCATGGCGACTTCATACGAGTTCCGCCAAACGAGCTCAATGTGATGGGGTCCCCATGGCCATTTGCTGCTTGGGGCATGGATGTAATTGGACCCATAGAGCCTCCCGCATCAAATGGACACCGTTTTATCCTGGTAGCTATCGACTATTTCACAAAATGGGTTGAGGCTTCAACGCACAAGGCAGTAACTAAGAAGGTGGTAGCAGATTTCGTCCGAAATAACATAGTTTGTCGTTTTGGAATTCCGGAATCAATCATAACAGACAACGGAACCAATCTTAATAGTGATCTCATGAGAGAGACTTGTGAAAGGTTTAAGATCTCCCACCGGAACTCCACAGCATATCGACCACAAATGAATGGAGCAGTTGAGGCCGCGAACAAGAATATCAAGAGGATCCTGAGAAAAATAATAGATAGTAACAGAGAATGGCATGAGAAACTACCATATGCTTTGCTCGGTTATCGCACCACAATCAGAACATCCACCGGTGCAACCCCCTACATGTTGGTCTACGGTTCGGAAGCAGTAATACCCGCTGAAGTGGAAATACCTTCTCTAAGAATCATCCAAGAGGTTGGTTTAGAAGACGCGGAATGGGTTCGTAGCAGGATTGAACAATTGATGCTCATTGATGAGAAGAGACTGGATGCAGTATGTCACGGCCAACTCTATCAAAACAGAATGATCAGAGCGTTCAACAAAAAAGTCAAGCCTCGACGATTCACACCAGGGCAGTTAGTATTGAAGAAAATATTCCCTCACCAGATTGAAGCTAAAGGGAAATTTGCGCCAAACTGGCAAGGTCCTTACATGGTTCACCGAGTGCTCTCAGGCGGAGCAGTAATCCTCGCAGAGATGGATGGTGTCGTGAGCACAAAGCCGATCAATTCAGACGCTATCAAGAAGTACTACATTTGAAGACAGAAGGACTAGTTGTTGTTTTCTTGTACTTTTTGCATTTTTCTCTAATGTAACAGAACTACGTATTAGCCTGACTTCCCACGGCGGGATACGTAGGCAACCCATATCGGGTCCGGTTTCCCTTAGAAAAACCAAAAACATCATCTTTCATGTATTCAGAACTACGATTGACCTGACTTCCCTCGGTGGGATACGTAGGCAATCCTCGTCGGATTCGGTCCCTCCATATTTTTCATTTTCCATATTGTACTTGAACTACGTTCTGACCTGATTCCGTTTTGGATACGTAGGCAGCCTGAGTCAGGCTCGGTCATTGCACTTCATATTTTTCATTTATCCCAATGTATTTGAACTACGTTCTGACCTGATTCCGTTTGGATACGTAGGCAGCCTGAGTCAGGCTCGGTCAATGCATTACATATTTTCATCCTTCTTCATATCCCGAACTACGTACAGACCTGATTCCCATTCGGGGAGACGTAGGCAACCCTAAAGGTTCAGTCATACCCTTAGGATAAACCTTTCCCCCTTTTTATTTATACCTTCAGAATGATCACAACATCTACAGAGAGATAGAAAGGCGTCACCAGAAGCCGGAGCCACGAGAAAAGTACGCTTGGACGTCCTCAACAAATGGGAAAACTCGATTGGATTTCGGAACATGTCATAATCTAAGGAACGATGAATAATCACTATATATATGCGCCTAGTATACACAAAATATACTTATTTTCTAAAAATATATATACATATTTTTCAAAATATTTTACTGCCTTTCCACCTACCGAGCCTTCGAAATAGGAAGTCGCGAGCAACCAAGGAGGTTTTGAAGGGATCCACCATACCGAGTCTCTGGGATAGGAAATCACGAGGGGCTGATAAGATTTTGTAGAAGTCTAGTGGCAAGGCCAGGGTCCGCAAGCTGACACAAATCAACACCCCTCCCAAAACTAAGGATTTTTCTTTGAGCACAGGGAAACAGGAATCAAGACAGGAGGATGTCAAGTCAAGATCATGGACATGATTGGAGAAATCTTTCGGCTATCACGACACCATAAGCCGAATATTCTTCCCCTACTCTACTTTAAAATATTTCGTCCCAATTCTTCCAATTCTTAAAGGGTTTCATTTATGTTTTGCAGGTACGTCCGAGATCCGGATCGAGTATCGAAGATAGAGAGCTCTCATAGGAAAATAGGATAGTTTATCTCTTTCCAAATAACTCCGCCAATCGGAGATTGCCATCTAATTGCGTCAAATAACTCCGTCTATCGAAGAATGCGGACTGACTTTATCAAACTCCACCAATTGGAGTTTGTACATAGGCAAACAAAACAATGCTCTGCCGATTGGAGCTTGTACATAGGCAAACAAAACAAAGCTCTGCCGATTGGAGCTTGTACATAAGCAAACAAGACGACGCTCTGACGATGGGAGCCTGTACGTAAACAAGCAAGCGACGCTCTGCCAAATCAGAGAAATGTATATTAGCAAGCAAAACATACTCCGCCAATCGGAGGCTGCATCATAGCAAGCATCATCATAACTCCATCAATCATAAGCATGCATGCCATTAACATCCTCATTTTGCATTAAAGATCGCTCCACCAAGTGGAGATGTCACGGCTGATTCACCCAATGAAGCCTTTATTTTTACAGTATTGCCCCGCCAGTCGAGAGGCTTTACTTCACAGTGTTGCCCCGCCAGTCGAGAGGCTTTACTTCACAGTGTTGCCCCGCCAGTCGAGAGGCTTTATTTTACAGTATTGCCCCGCCAGTCGAGAGGCTTTACTTCACAGTGTTGCCCCGCTAGTCGAGAGGCTTTATTTTACAGTATTGCCCCACCAGTCGAGAGGCTTTGCTTTACAAGTGTTGCCCCGCCAGTCGAGAGGCTTTACTTTACAAGTGTTGCCCCGCCAGTCGAGAGGCTTTACTTTACAAGTGTTGCCCCGCCAGTCGAGAGGCTTTGCTTTTTAAGTGTTGCCCCGCCAGCCGGAGGCTTTACTTCCCAAGGTTATTTCACCTACAGTACATCCACTCCGCAAAATGGAGACGTCAACAACCGATGACACACTACAACGTGGAACTACATCTAAGCAGCGATTGAGGCAATGCTTGATGAGGAATACCAAACTCACAAGCCAGAGTTTCAAGACTAGCACTCCAACTCCAATTCCTACAAGCCGTCGTCCATATTTCTAAATCAGAGTACACCTGCTCTCACAAGCATCGATACCCCTTTCTTTATCTCCTAGAGTTCTCACCAGAGGATATTAAAGGGACTACCTCCATCCGGCAATTCGACGTGATCTTGTAGGGATGCGAGATGCGCCCAGTAGAGTCTCGTTTAGGGGTGTGTTGTGCACCACGTTTATAATCGGGAGGCTGTGAAAGTGCACCCATTTTGAAAAGATTATTGTCATCTAGGAAATAACCTACCGTCAATTCCATACAAATCTTTCCAAGCTCAACTAAGAGACCAGTGTCATCCATAAATCGTACACTGGGGCAAATTTTGAGGCAGTCCTCAAAATTTACCATAATCCTCTATTCAGGACTGCGACCGGCCTAATTTCCATTTCCTTAGGGATACGTAGGCAGCTCAAATTCGAGCATGGTCGTACCCACTCCCTCCGTGCCAAGATCATCTTCCCCTTTTACCGCAAAATATACCAGTGTCGACATAAAACCAACACTGGGGCAAATTTTGAGGACCTCTCAAAATTTTTGAACTACATTGGCCTGATTCTCGTGAAACCCGAGATATGTAGGCAACTCGGAGACCAGAGTTCGGTCGAATTCATAATGACAATAACCTTTCTCTTTCTAGATACGACCTTTCCAAAAATTTGATTTTTTCCAGTCGAGACAAAATTGGCTTTACGTCAACATCTTCGCCCAAAGACTTTTTCATCACCTTTGTTCGAAGAGGGGCAAGTTGTTGACACCCAATTTTGGCCCTCCTTTTCCCATAATTAATTTTTATATGCTTCTTAATCCCGAGGACTTTTTCAAAATAATTTTCTTGTTTATATATTAATTTTGGCACCAATAACCTTTTTTTTTAAATGATTTCCTTTACTTTTTGTAATATTAATTACTAATAATATTGTATCTTATAAAATCACCCCAAAAAAAAAAAAATATTTTATAATTCTTTCTTTTTAACAAAATATTGGTATAGTAACTTTTATTCTAAATGAAATTTTATCGTATCGCTATAACATTTCCTAAATATTATTCTATCAATTGAGGATTGCGATTACGCGTATCAAAATTATGTTTAAGTCAACTATATACGTATTTGAAAATTAATTGGGATGAAAGAAGGCATCGTTAAATTAATTAAGTGGAAAAACGATTAGGGAAAATTGAATTTTCCTACCAAATTAATCCATTTACCCAAATTTTGGGCCAAACTTTATTTGTTTCAGCCAATTCTTCCTAACCCGGCCCAAACCACCCCTGACCCGGCCCAAACTCCCCACTAAACACACCCCTAATCCCCTAATTCTCTCTCTCACTCCACTTGCCAAAACCAACAGACCCCCCCCACCTTCAGACAACACCGACAGCTCCCACCCCCAAACCCTGTCGCCCGCCGCCCAAACCACCAAAGACCCGCCGGATTTTGCGGGCAAACGGCGATGGCGCCTCTCCCGTCACTTCATCCTTCTCTCCTCCACCTTTATAGCCATCCTATCACCCTTTTTGTCATCTCAAGAAACAGAGCTAAAAGCTCCCCTCCGCCGCCGGTTGCAGACCTCGGAAAAGAGGAAACCCAGCTGTTGCCCGACTGTCCGAGCTCCACGCCGCCGACCCGTCACCATCTCTTTCAAATCCGCCTGAAAAGGTAGGCATCTCATCTTCCTTTTTCTCAGATTTCATCATTTCTTTTTGCAACTTGGCTTTCCAAGAATTCAAATTTTGAATTCTTGGAAAGAGCCGTTTGAGCCTTCAACTTTGGCTATAAAAGAAACACTTGGGTTTCCATTTCAAGGACACACACAAAGACAGAGAGAGACACGGAAGTAATCATCAAAAAATTATCAAAACAGCTTATCAAAATTGTTCTCTGTTTGGTTCACTGTCGATTTGCATACTCCCTATTCGTTTCGCTCCTGTTTGTTTCGTTTGCTATTCGGATAACCGGAGTCGGAGTCGGAGTCAGCTAGTTTGAAACTCGACACTCAACGGCCTCAATCGCTGCCCAACACAAGGTAAAAATCTCTCTTATAACTCAGTTTCTGTTCTCCTCTTGTTTTGGGTATGATATGTTTTCGTAAAGAAGAATATGTGAGCACCTTGTTTGGTTTCGTGGTTTGGCCGTGTGTGGTTGGTTTGGTGCGATGTATATGAGAAATTAATAGAGTTTCGTTTTACTGCTTAGGGGAGCGAAATTTTAACAGTGAAGTGGTTGAATTAAAATCGGTAGTGTTGGTTTCAATTTCTTGTATTATGCTCGTTATCGTTTCTCTTTGGGTGTTGGCTGACTTCGCTTGAGTTCCAAGAGTGTATAAATCATCCCGTCTTAATTACGTTGCACTTGGATTTTGTTAATTGACTATTATGTAGTTACTCGGGATGTTAGTTGGTGGATTTTAGGTAAAAGATGTGAAACAAATCAGTTTCTGATCGTTTGGTTTAGCCTATGTGATTGTGAAGTGTTACAACTCAAGACTTGGCTCAAATGTCCTAAATGTTGTTGTTTGTTTGGTTTGAATTATCGTGGCTAATTTGAAGTAGAATAGTTGTTGGTTTGTTTGGTTGTATTTATAGTCGATGACGTATTGGAAGAATATTTATAACCTTGAATTCAACTTGAAATAAATTTCAAGAGGCTCCAAGTCTTTAAATGTACATGGTTACCTTTGTTGCATAACTAGAGGTTAGGATCAATGTTTACTCTTCATAAAAGTTGAGTTTTCTTGTTGCTTTCTTTTACGGATTGAGTTGTAAGAGTATGTAATCATCCCGTCTCGTTTTAATCACAACTAGGGGCTGATTTTGTTTAAATCGAAAAGGTATATGTATGCCATGTTTGAGTTTCTTGAAGTTTAAATTCTTAAGTTAAAAGTTTCCATAGGTTTGCCATTTTTTATTTTTTTTTTATCCCGAAAACATTTGTTTAAAATAGGAATATACATGTTATGATTATATTTTGGAGCTCGTTTATATTGTGGTCCTGCTTGTGTTCTAACCTCGCTTTAAACGCCTCAGTCTTAGTAAAAAAAATAAATGGATAAATTAGTGTGTATTGGCAAAAATAGTGTGTTGGCTATATTTTCATCACTTTGGTTTTAACTCGGGATCAATTTCAGGAATACTAACTTAAAGAATTTATCATGAGCTAATGTAGTAGTTCGGTTCCTTTTTTGATCCTCCCGTCACTAGTGTTGTCTTACTTTTTGAGTTTATTTGTTCATAGATACTTATTTAATTAAAGTGAATGAAAAAAATAATAATAAGGTTTTATATTGCTACTTGTTGTGTACTTTGTTTTCCAATAATCGACTAGTGTTGAAGATGTTCGTTTTGCCTAAGTTCTTTTCGGATTCGTCTCATGTTAGTTCGTTTGTGCTCTAGTCAAATAAATTCGATCATTTGCTAAAAATGAAGCAAAATATGGTTATATGTCGTCTTTCATATATGCTTGTGTATTTACCGAATAACATGTTTGTTTTCCTTGTCACTTTATTATTAAGTTTGGCATATTTCTATATTTTTGTAAACTTTGTTATGCAAGTTACTAATCCTTATCACCTTTCTTTGTTTCATGTACACCCCGGAGAGTTGGAGTTCTCATTTGAAACTCAATCTCGGCCCAAATATGTTTTGGGTCGGACAACTATTAGGAACTATCGCGGTGTTCGGAGTCACTCATTAGGAGACTAGTTCCTCCAAAGGAACTTAACATACTTAGTCCTTTATTTTCTATATGCTTTCTTATTACTTGAATTTGTTTGACTAACCTTGTATTGTTTGGGTAGGCATTTTTGTGACTTCGATTAACGTTTATTCTTCGGCTTACCATTTTGTTTGAATGGTGTATTTAGTTTGAAATTGTGAAAGAGAATTTCCTCCCCCCTTTTTTAAATTAGGCAAATGTTTTTGGGTTTCCCCATAAAATACTTTAAAATTAGTGTTCAAACACTTTCAAAAAAAAAAATAGTAGTGATAAATGGTGAATAGTGCAGATTTTAGGATTAATTAATTTAGGCTTTGTTTCAAGAAAAACTTGTTAACTCGCGGTAGATTTTCAAAAACATTAATTAGCGATTCAACTTATTTCAAACAAATATTTAGTCATTCTTAGGCTTTAAACTATAGAATGTTTTATCTAATTTAGGCAAGCCTCCTTTATATTTATTAATAACTTATGTATTCTCTTATTCTAACACCAATATTTTACAAATATTTTGCTGTACTCTATATATATATATTTTCAGATTTTCAGATTTTTGAAGCCTAAAAATGCAAGGTATATATATTTATATTTTACTTATCCTTCTTCCTACTTTAATTATACATATATTATTTTATCACAATTACATTTACGTACATAATACTTTCTTTCATATTCAATGCATGTTCATTTTTACCTTACGAATAAAAGTCTCCCTTACATGAAAACAAATAAATCTCGTTCTCTGCTCAATTCTCAAATTGTTCTTTTACATGAAATATATTTACAAAACAAATATGATTTCCTCTTATATCTTTTTCTCTATTACCAATATATTTCTTACATACTTTTACTTATCCAAATCTTTTAAAATAATAAACTTTTCACATGATTTCCTATATTTTAAATATACATACGTCATCTTTACTTTCTTTTTAATAAACATGTCATAAACTTTCTCAACTTTAAGAACTACATATTTTTTACTTTACAAAAAGTATTTGTATAAATAAATACTTTCATTTTGCTTACATAGCTTTTAAATATATATTCTTATAAATCATAAAGTTCTACATACTTTAATTATAATTACGATAAAGGCATTGCTATTAAACTTTCATATATTTTGGCATGTACGTACATATGTTTCATCTTTTTACCATAAGCATATTTTATATTTTTTGCCTATTGTAGTAGCATATGTCATATACTTTGAGTTTTCTTTAAATTAATAAAACATGTTTTTATCACCTTTTTAGCAAATAATGAGCAAATAACTTTTCCAAATATTTTTTCTAAACTGAGTTTAAGGACTATCTTCGGATAGGCTCTGAAGGGTGCCTAACACCTTCCCTTCGAGTAATCAAAACACTTACTCAGAATCTCAAACGTTTCGCAGACTAAAAACAGAGTTTTACATACAAAATGGTTTCCTAAGTTTCCTAAAATTTAGGTGGCGACTCTAAACCCTTTTCCAAAACAAAGGCAGAAAGAGCCGGATGTTGCAAGCATATTTTGGCCAGTTCAAAATAGGGCGCGACAGTAGGTATAAAATTACCTAGAATTAATTTTAAGTTATGTTTTTATGAGTTCTAACATGAAATTATTAGTTCTTAACATGTTTAAAACTATTGGGGAACCTTGGGTTCCATAAAGGTGAAATCTTCAGGCTTAAAAATGGTGAAAAAGCTACGAACTTGATTAGAAACCTTGGATTTTTGATCCTGTGAATGTAATGGGTCTAATTAGTAATTAATTAACCCTTGGAGAACGCTAGAAACCTCGTTTGATGGGTAGAATGATTGAGTTTGATTTCCAAAGTCTGAAATAAAGGGTAATTGGCTAATTACTCTTATATTACTGTTATTTCTAGACCTTGTGCATTCCAGAGAGTTAAGAAAGGACAAGACAGTGGTGAACTAGCTTGCGGGTGTTGTATCTTCCCACAAGATATGTTATGGTTTAAATTGGAGTTAAGACTCACCTTATTGCATGTTTGTAGTGAAATTGTATAAACTGTGATAGGTCTTCGGACGTGGTTGTATTTTATATACCAGATATAAAGGATCCCGTGCTAGCACGGGCCCAATATATATTATTTTTTTATCTCAATTTATGTGACACTAATAGAATTTAGATAGTTAATCAAATTTTTATATGATTTTCATATATTTTAAGTTGTTAACTATTGTGATTTATTATATCTTTTACGTAATTTTTAAATAATATATGTTATACCCTCTGTCCCAATTTATGTGGCATTGGTATAATTTTAGAGTCAATTAATTTTTTTTTATATTTTTAATATATTTTTTAAATATTTTAAGTTGTTAATTATTGTGATTTATAGTACTTTTTCTTATGTCCCAATTTATGTGACACTAATAAAATTTGGTTCATAAAATTTGGAGAGTCAACCAAATTTGTATTTCTTTTAAATACTAGATGAGTGATGTGTCGGGATTCTATGGCACATTTGACGCCTTTAACTAAGAATACTCGCGAGTTTTCAAGCAAATTTTGTGGTTTTTGATGTTTTATTGTTATATTTGCAGGAAATGGAGCTAGAGATGGAAACAAAAGAAAAATGGTTCAAAAACCTCAACTGGTTAAGCTTGACGGTTGGCATGACTAACCGTCACACCTGTGACTGGCCGTCAGGACGAGACAACAATTCATCGAGCACTGCCTAGGAGTGACGGCCTATTTGACGGCCCGTCACTGGCCTGACGGACCGTCACCCATGCCACCAAGATAAAACGGGAAAAAAACACTGTAAGTCGTCACTGGGCGGACGACTTATCAGAATTTACCAGCAAGTCGTCACAGGCCCGACGACTTACTAGAAAAATTGCCAGCAAGTCGTCACAGGCCCGACGACTTACCAGAAAAATTGCATGGGAGCTCACTGTTTAGCGTGACGGCTCAAGTGACGGCCAGTCACATTCGTGACGGTCCGTCAGGCGACCCGTCAACGCGACGCGGGATTTCGAAAATTCTATTTTTGGACTTTATTTCCTGGATTGCTATAAATACCCAGTGTTAGGGTTATTTTATTATTCATTAACTAATAGTTTGTGCGACGGTTTGAGCGACTTTTTGAGAGGAGAAAACACGACAAACTCATTTTTCTTCCTCTTCTTCCATTGTTCTTGGGATTTTCACCATTGGTGCTGGAATTTTACGAAGTTCAACGTAAAGTAATAATTTTCTATTGTAAGAATTCTTTTTTCTCATATGAATACTATTATTTATTTACTTCGTTCTGCTAGCATGAGTGGCTAAACTCCTCACAACTAGGGTTGTGGGATCCATGGCAAGAGTAACAACGTAGATTCCGGGTAGCATTGGGTTAAATTTATATGTTGTCACGTGGTTAATTATTCATTATTAATGTTTTCTAGTGGTTGCAAACATTAGGACATGCCTAGGTTTAATTTGCTTGAGCAAAGAGATTAAAACTGGGAAATTTGATTAACTGCGAGGATTCGAGACTACCAACTCTCGTCTTATGATTAATGCTGTAACTAGATTAATCTACTTGATGTTTAGGATTGAAATAAGAAATTTCACCTTTTCAAGTTCGAGAGAATTGAAAAGTAAATTCGTCTATTTGGTTGAGAAACGTTTAGATGATACCATTAATTCAATCACATCGTGATATACATATAGAAAGAACCCAGTTAAGCTTTGAGTCAAAATTGTTACGATGCCATGGTGAATACTTCCCTAGTTCATTCTCATATTGATTATTACTCGTTGAAACTCGTAAATTATTATTTGCTTTGTTCAAATATTGATCACACAAACCCCCCCCCCCATTTACCAAAAACTATTGATTACTAGTCAACTAAGTCACTAACGACTTAATTTGTACCTTATTCCCTGTGGGATCGACCCCAACCTTAGTTGGGTTCTATATTTGACGACGACAGCTTACGCTTCGTAATTGGAGTTGTAATTTGGGCGTATCAAATTTTGGCGCCGTTGCCGGGGAATACGGTTGTTTATTAAGTCCGGTGTGTTTATTTGACTCTTAGTCATATTTCCTGCTTTTACTTTTATTTGTTGTTTTTGTTTGTTACAGGGTACAGAGTTGTGCATGCCAAGTACCCGACGCTCGGGTGAACCAATATTACCCTACGACCCCGAGCTGGCAAGAACGCTAAGGCAAACCATGAATGTACAACAGCAGGAGGTAGCAAGACTCGCTGCAGAATAGCAGGCTCAACAGGCTCAGCATCACTTGAATGATGAGGATATCGACTTGGATGGAGTTGGTGCTACAGGCGCCATTATTCTTCCTCCGCTAGCGCCCGGGGCCAAGTTCAACATTACCAGCACAATGATTCAGCTGTTGAATTTGAGAGGAGTGTTCCGTGGTGTTGTTGGTGATGATCCAAACCGACACCTGATGAATTTTGTGGGTATCTGCAAGTCGTTCGAATTGCCTGGAGTAAGTCAGACAGCGATCAGGCTCAGGTTGTTTCTATTGTCTCTGTCTGATGAGGCAGCATTATGGTTGACAGAGCTAACCCCCGACTCTATCACAACCTGGGGAGAGTTGAAATGAGCTTTCCTAGAAAGGTTCTTTCCTCCCTCTAGGATGATACAGTTGAGGGATGAAATTAGCAACTTCAGACAACAACCTCATGAGGCTTTACATGAGACTTGGTTGCGGTTCAAGAAAAAGCTGACACAATGCCCAAACCATCAGTTGACCGATAATTTTTTGATGCAGACATTCTACAGGGCACTGAATTCGGCTACCAAGCTGACACTGGATAATGCAGCAGGTGGAGCATTTATGGGTCTCACTTTTATTGAGGCCACAACTATTTTGGACCGGATCACCAAAACCAACAGGGCCTGGCATACACGGGATACAGAGGTAGCAGCTAGCACTTATGCAGTTGGTATGTCAGCAGAGTAGTGCCGGAAGGAGGAAGAGCGGGACTAAGATATGGCCCATCTGAAAACGCAAATGGACCTACTGACAAAGCATTTGTTGTCTGGAGGTATTGAGAAAGTGAAAGCTGTGGGTTCCCAAGGTAGAGCATCAGAGTTTGAATCTGATGAGGATGCAAATTATTTGGGTGGTTTCCAGGCTTATGGCCAAGGAAACCAAGGTCGGAACAATTACTATGAAAAGCCGGGTAATAAGAGTCGAGAACAAGGTGATTGGAGGAGCAAAGACGATAGAGGTGGATTATACATACCACATGGGAATCGTGACAAAGCTAGCAATGAGTCAGGGACGTCCAAACTAGAGAATATGATGGCTAAGATGCTGCTGAAGGTAGAATCGACTGACTCCGGGGTAAAGGAGATGAGGACTGAATTATCAGCAATGAGTCAGGTAGTGGATTCACATTCCACCTCGATCAAGCAACTAGAGCAGCAAGTGAGTCAAATATCGGCGTCTCTAAATCAAAGGAAGACAGGTACCTTGCCGAGTGACACCATTCAAAACCCAAGGAATGACGGGAGTTGTATGGCGATCACTACAAGAAGTGGTAAAATATTATCGGAATCACATCCGATAATTCAGACTCATAAAGGTGATGACGAGGATGGAAATGTGGTAGGGGATGGTACTCAAAGGCTCACAGATAAAAGCAAGGAAGTTGAAAAACTTCCAACTATGATGCCTCGGCCACCGCCTCCTTTCCCACAACGGTTGAAGAAGAAAGTGGAAGATAGCAAGTTCCTAAATTTCATGACCATGCTCAAGCAGATATCAGTGAACATCCCACTGGTGGACGCTCTTGAACAAATGCCCGGATATGCCAAGTTCATGAAGGACTTGATTACCAAGAAGAGGTCAGTGAGCTTTGAACCAGAAGATAACCTCCATTACTGCAGTGCTATTTCTTCAAGATCATTAGTGGAAAAGAAGGAAGATCCAGGTGCTTTTACTGTTCCCTGTACTATTGGGAAATTCAACTTTGAAAAAGCCTTATGTGATCTTGGTGCTAGCATCAACTTGATGCCGCTAGCAGTCTATAAAAAATTGGGTTTGGGAGCTCCCAAACCAACTACCATGAGGGTGTTAATGGCTGACCGTTCAGTAAAGCGACCGGTGGGAATATTGTCTGATGTGCTGGTAAAGGTTGGTAAGTTTATATTCCCAGCTGACTTTGTAATTTTAGATTGCGAAGTGGACTTTGAAGTTCCCATAATCTTGGGACGACCATTGTTAGCCACTGCAAGAGTGTTAGTCGACATGGAAAGAAACGAACTGACATTCAGATTAAACAATGAATTGGTCAAGTTTGATGTGTGTAAATTGATGAAGCCACCAAGAGACATGAGGGTGGTCTAGGTTATCAATGTTATTGATGAAGCCCCTACGGATGTGCATATTGAGGAGAAGGGTTTTGTTGAGACCCTAGCTATTATGAGAATGATGTTGGGATCGCAAGAAGAGAAACCTGTAGAGGAAGGCGGTGAGAACAAATCAAGGAAAAGAAAAAACCGCAAGAGAACCAGCAAAGAAAAAGAGTTAGAAAGAGTACAGAAGTTGTCTCGACTAGCTGAGGAGCCGATAAAAGAGAAAGTTGGAGCTCAACAGGATGATGTCGCTTGCACCTATTCCAGCGATTGCTCCTGCTTTGGAGACCCTGGCGGTCTCCAACATCATGCCAGACTCTGAGTCCTATGGGATTCACAGGTATTCCTTTCTCTCACAGTTTTAGCTTTCACATGTATGCATTAGGGACAATGCATGAGTCTAAGTTGAGGGTGTTGGGATACCTGTGAGTCTTTCACCATCGAGGGTTTTTGTTGCTGTGTTTCTTTTCCCTCCGGTGTGCTATCTAGTAGAACCGGCATGTTTAGGTCGTCATTTTAAATTTTGTTTGTGTTGTTTTCTGGTGTCAATAGCAAGCATGGCTTTTTGGAAAGTTGAACTAAAAGGTGCCCCCTCTGAAAAAGTTAATTTTGTACTTATGTTTGAAACGATTGACTGTTCTGGATCCTTGAATGTCATTGTGTGGTTGTGATTGTAATAATTATACTTAAGCCGTTTTGATAGTTGGTCGTGGTATGATTTCTTGGTGCCAAGTGTGTGTGAGCTTATTGTTATAAACTCTTACTCTGTGCATGCATCTAGAACTTGCCCGGTCTATTTTGTTAAGCTTGAAGTTGGTTGCTTAGGAAAGGATCACAGGCCCTTTTTGTGTGCAGTCCACTTAGCCTATAAGACCGTCCAAATGCAAATAATCCCTTTGATCCCTGTTTGAGCCATAATTGACCCTATTCTTTCAATAACCTGTCACCGTTTCTTTTTAACTTTGAATCCCTATCTTGGCCCTGGTCCTTCCTTGGACATCGTGCACCTCAACTCAGGCAATCAGCCTAAGTTGAGGGTGGCTACTATAGAGGTAAATGATAAGAAAAATAGGATGGACAAGATTGGTTGTGGATAGAATGAAAATTTCAGGTGTGTGCCTAAGAAAAGAAAGAAAAAGAAATGAAAAAGAGATGAAAAAGAATTGTCAAAATAAAGAGGCCGCACCTGTAGCTAGAAAGAAGGGAATAAAAAAAAAAGAAAGAATAAGGATGGACGAAGTAAAGTTAAATGGAAAAAGTAGGTCGGTGATTCCAATGAGGGTTTAGTCACTATTCCCCAAACGTATCCTACCTGCACCCGAAGCCTCATTACAAGCCAAAACAAGTCCTGTAGTGATCCTGAGCGGCTCTCTGAAAAACTGAAATAGGATAGCAAGGGCAAGCTTATGGCATCGCATGTGCATTGTTTGAAATCGTTTGTGAGGGTGAGCGCCTTACCTAGTCCCAAATCCTGTGTGTGGGACTTCTTTGTGGTGAGGGCACCGATATTTCTGTATTATCTATTGACTGTTGGGATAGCTGTTGTGTGTGTATGTAGAATATTCTATCATATCGGAATGACATGTTTGGATCCTTGCAAGTTAGCGTTTCATACATTTGTGTGCTACCGGGGGGCTTGATTTAAATTTAATAAACTGTTGAGTGGCCATGATTTGCCAGAGATAAGTGTTTGTATTCTTAGTTGAGTCGTCATGTTGTTTTTGTTGTCATGTTGCTTGAGGACAAGCGAACGTTTTAAGTTGAGGGTGTTGATGTGCCGGGATTCTACGACACATTTGACGCCTTTAACTAAGAATACTCGCGAGTTTTCAAGCAACTTTTGTGGTTTTTGATGTTTTATTGTTATATTTGCAGGAAATGGAGCTAGAGATGGAAACAAAAGAAAAATGGTTCAAAAACCTCAACTGGTTAAGCTTGACGGTTGGCATGACTGACCGTCACACCTGTGACTGGCCGTCAGCCAGGCCGTCAGGACGAGACAGCAATTCATCGAGCACTGCCTAGGAGTAACGGCCCATTTGACGGCCCGTCACTGGCCTGACGGACCATCACCCATGCCACCAAGATAAAATGGAAAAAAAACACTGTAAGTCATCACTGGGCGGACGACTTACCAGAATTTACCAGAAAGTCATCACAGGCCCGACGACTTACCAGAAAAATTGCATTGGAGCTCACTGTTTAGCGTGACGGCTCAAGTGACGGCTCAAGTGACGGCCAGTCACATTCGTGACGGTCCGTCAGGCGACCCGTCAACGCGACGCGGGATTCCGAAAATTTTATTTTTGGACTTTATTTCCTGGATTGCTATAAATACCCAGTGTTAGGGTTATTTTATTATTCATTAACTAATAGTTTGTGCGACGGTTTGAGCAACTTTTTGAGAGGAGAAAACACGACAAACTCGTTTTTCTTCCTCTTCTTCCATTGTTCTTGGGATTTTCACCATTGGTGCTGGAATTTTACGAAGTTCAAAGTAAAGTAATAATTTTCTATTGTAAGAATTCTTTCTTCTCATATGAATACTATTATTTATTTACTTCGTTTTGCTAGCATGAGTGGCTAAACTCCCGACAACTAGGGTTGTGGGATCCATGGCAAGAGTAACAACGTAGATTCTGGGTAGCATTGGGTTAAATTTATATGTTGTCACGTGGTTAATTATTCATTATTAATGTTTTCTAGTGGTTGCAAACATTAGGACATGCCTAGGTTTAATTTGCTTGAGCAAAGAGATTAAAACCGGGAAATTTGATTAACTGCGAGGATTCGAGACTACCAACTCTCGTCTTATGATTAATGCTGTAACTAGATTAATCTACTTGATGTTTAGGATTGAAATAAGAAATTTCACCTTTTCAAGTTCGAGAGAATTGAAAAGTAAATTCGTCTATTTGGTTGAGAAACGTTTAGATGATACCATTAATTCAATCATATCGTGATATACATATAGAAAGAACCCGGTTAAGCTTTGAGTCGAAATTGTTACGACGCCATGGTGAACACTTCCCTAGTTCATTCTCATATTAATTATTACTCGTTGAAACTCATAAATTATTATTTGCTTTGTTCAAATATTGATCACACAAACCCCCCTATTTATCGAAAACTATTGATTACTAGTCAACTAAGTCACTAACTTAATTTGCACCTTATTTCCTGTGGGATCGACCCCAACCTTAGTTGGGTTTATATTTGATGACGACCACTTACGCTTCGTAATTGGAGTTGTAATTTGGGCGTATCAATGAGTACAGCACAGGCCCAACATATAGTTCATCAAATATATTGATACGTTTTAGCTAATAGAACAGTGATAAAAACCATGTAACTGAAGACACAATTAAGCAAGAACTCAGAGAAAGAACAAAGAAATGTCAATGCACCTCTCGATAGAGTAAAAGATTAAAATAAACAAGAATCCAAGTCACAAAATTCTTGAAGTATTTGATCATCAAAAGTTGTTAAAGTAATATAGAGTTTTGGAAGGTTACAATGCCACCTTCATTTAGGAAGATCTACAAAATTTACAGGGTGTTTCAGAAATAGTCTCTCTACCTCATAGGCGATAGGAGTAAGGTGTGTTTACACTCTACCCTCTCTAAACTCTGCCTGTGAAATTACACTGGGTATAGTATTATTTCAAGAATTCAGCTTTACGAAGATGAGAAATTCTCAAGGAGATGTTCACTGATAAAGAGAGGGCACCAAAGTCCCACATTTTGTCATGTCCAGTTTATCATGCAGGATACTAAATGCATCAAACTCCAATTCAACAATCAAGGACAACTCTCCATAACTAGCACGAGTTTCTAGCCTCACCCTCTATCCATTTTTCCTGGAAAAAACTAATACAAACATGTTGTAGTACACCAATTATGTGACTCAGCTAATCAATACAACATATGCTATTTACTTAAACAAATGTTGATATTTCCACAACCTGGCACTGTAAAAGAAAGATGCTATTTATAAATCAGAATCTTTATCATTTAACAAATAAAGATATTCATCATAGATGATTATGCCTGTTGAATAGAAAGAGGGACGAGTAGGTCTACAACTTTTTTTTGATAGTAACCCAGTTGTTGTACATCTCCCCATTTATTCTGAAAATGAATGTAGCAATTTGCAATTGGGGTGGATCTGAAATCTCAGCTACATCAGTTATTGATTTATCTATTTCTCTGTTGTAACTAACTCTAGTGCCAAGTGCCAACATCAAGTTTTTCATGTTTTATAACCCCCCAAATTTTAAATGGTAAAATTTTATCATCTTGAAGTGTATTTGAAATTTTGAGCTGCATAGTTTAGGTTTGTCACAAACTACACAAGTATCCATCGTTTTAATTTGTTTGTCCTATTTTGACTTGACACAAAATTTAAGTAAAGAAGGCATATAAATCTTGTGGTCTTGAATTAAAGATATGTCATATGTACCAAAATATCTTTTAATATTATTGTCTTAAACATGTCATGTGGAAAGTTGAAATTAACGAATTGCTAAAAAAGGAAACATGCATTCTTTTTTAAACTTACTAAAAAGGAAAGTAGAACAAACAAATTAAAACGGGGAAATATTATTCATTATTTTCACTATTGAAATCCAAACTAATGTTAGATAATAAAAGAACTCAAAATCTCAGCTTATATGGCCAAAACTCCATTAAAAAAAAAGTAAAGTAACCAAATGGAAAGCAGGCAGACAACTTCATACAGATTGTATTGCAATATAGCATATATGGTCAAAACTCCATAAGGAAAAAATAAAGTAACCAAATGGAGCAAGCAAGCACACAACTTCATAGGCTTGGGAATAAAATATACCCCAGTTATATTGAACTCTTCTGAATTTTGATGTTGCTTTCAACCTATCCAATGTATTCTAGCAAATGTGATGAGAGGATCTAGTAGTCTTTTGAATTACAATAAGCATAAGAGTTTTTGATATGAAAAGCAACCCGAGTTTAAAGAACCTGTGAAATTTAAAGTGGTGGACCATTGTAATCAATAATGTCATGTATTGAAATTTCACAATGTGGGTTATTTTGCTCGTTGTAAAAATGAAAGTAGAAAACTATACTAAATCAAAAGGAAAAGCTATAAACTCAAAGAAAGCTCAAAATCATGTAAGACTTAGTATCTTTACAAAAGCACCTCCCAACTTCCTTTTCTCTATTGCGTATCTGTTTTCTACTTCGAAGGAAGAAGCAAAAGACATTTGTACTCGATCAAAATTACAGAAATATCTTTCGTTGTTCTTTGGCCTCACTCTTTGATTGCTTCAGACATTTATTTTGTGACAGCAAATTCATCTTCTTTCCTAGCCAACACATTAGTGAGCTTTTCTACTTTCAAATTTGTCTTCTAATTTTTTGCTAGTAGCTCATCATGGGCTCTATTCAAGTTCTCACACAACTGAGCAATTTCCTGTTCACGCCTCTTGTTAGATATTAGGATGTAAAGACAGAAAAAATAAGAACGAAAAAGTATATTTAAGTCCAACTAAATTATACATACCCTCGATAATTTTGCCTCTGCAAGATGATGCTACCACCACAAAAGTAAGAGTTAAATAAGTTTTTTCAGGGATTAGATTTATATTTTTCTTTATCGAGTTACAAAAAAAATATTGTTGATCTCTACGTATTATATCTAGCTCACACTCAACTAACCCTTCAATGGGAAACCCACATAAATATTCTCAAATAAAGTCGCTACAAATCTACAAATAAAATTTTAATCCAAAACAATGAAGAGAACCAACATATTAATGTAAACAATTATCTGACCTTTTTCTTGCGATGAGGACTTGGTTTCGCTTGAACTTGATAGATTGGTTGTTTACGTTGAGGTTCTTAGCAACTGAATATATATGTTCCGATAAATAATTGTGTTCTTAGTCTCACATTGTAGTGTTATAGTCCATGAAACTATAACATACAACAAATACAACAACCTCAATTGATGGTCTCTCCATTATGTTATGACTGAAGAAAATTCAAATTGGTGATTGAATCAGATATTGACTACAATATAAAGTTCACAAAAAATAGGTACAGAAAATTCCTAAATTAAAAATTTAAATTATAGAAAATAGAGAGATTGAACTCACCGGAAGCAAGAACCGAAGAGCGCTAGTCCCCATCATGATAAATTGTGATGTAACCCATATTTAGCAAAATAAATCAGTTATAATGAGCAAAAAAAATGAGACTATGATAATAGAGCACAAAGGAAGAAGTTAGAGGAATAACACGAGAGGAAGATGTCGAAAGTACAAATTTTCTGCCTCTTTGCAATGGCTAAGTCCTGCATCGCGTTCCTTCTTATCTATCATGATTTAGAGTAGGAGCACGGGGCGAAGAGATGGAAATTTAGGAGTGAAGAAGAAGATTAGATGATATGGGCAAACTTAGGCGTAACATAACATGAAAGTATATCTCAAAACCTATTAAGATTGACAGAACCATATAACATTTGATTATGCCAATAGAGATTATACACACAAATATATATACTTACATACTTACTTACCGAAATAAAATTTCTTTCCCTTCTCAATAGGAAGAAATTAAGAAAAAGAAAAAGAAAAAGAAATTCAATAGAGAGCACTACTTATAAGACTTCAAAGTATTGAACAGATACAAACAATTATCACGACACAGAGCAAAAAATTGAAATAATGAATATGAAATAATATAAAGTAATAGAAGTATCAGTATTAGAAGATCACAAATAAAGCAGTAATAGGCTGGCAACTGCGAAGTCAACAACAAAAAATTACTTTTTGCTTGTCCGTGGTTGTGTAGGGGAGTACAAAGAGATACTTTTTAATCTTTTTAAACATGATGTTGATCCTACACCAATAATGTAATCTTACTGAAGTAAATAAAATCGTATATACTTCTAATAAGAAATTGAAAATTCAATACTAAAAAAATTGAAGACCAAAGCAAATGGGTTTCTTCATAGTAAATTGCAGTTCCTCAATTCACCCTGATTGAAGAATAGAGTGCATTTTATTGAACAGATGAAATCAAGTAGGAAGACTTGAGTACACACTCGTCTATAAACCAGAGACAAAAATAATACTCTTTCGTTCCATAAACAGATGGGTTCAAGGAGGCCTAATATTTTATTGAAATAGAAAAAAGAATTGTAATATTGTTTGAAGAAGTTTTGAATCATTGAAAAAAATGGTGATCAAATAATGGCTGCTTCTTTTTTTCTTTGAATTTTTTTTCCAGGAAGAGTAAAAGAGGGCACAAAAGGGAGAGTAGAGAATGAGATAAGAGAACCGATAATTCTAGATCTAGCTGGAAGTAGAAATTTTTATGGCTTTTTACCATTTTGCCCTTGTATGATTGGTTTAATATCTTTTTTGCCATTGGTCGCCATCAGGTTCCCATTTCTATATAATAGAAATTTTAATATGTTAATTATTGTGATTTATGTAATTTTTAAATATATAACAATTAAAAAGAAAAGTAAGATAAACAAATTAAAACAGAGAAAATATAAAAGAAAATATCCAAGCAGGGGCGTCGACCTCGTGCCTGCTTCTTCCCAGCCCGTGCTAGCACGAGCTCAATATATATTATTTTTTTATCTCAATTTATGTGAATCATATAAAATTTAGATAGTCAATAAAATTTTATATGATTTTTACATATTTTAAGTTGTTAACTATTGTGATTTAGAGATAAGGTGCAAGTACCTCCCTAAACTATACCCGAAGTTGCTATGACATACCTAAACTTTACAGGGGTCCTATTACCCCCCTAAACTTATTTTTTCTATATTTTTGTGCTCCTTTTGTACTGACATGGCTTCCAAGTCAGCACAAAAGGAGCACAAAAGTATTCTGCTACTTGACAGCCACGTCAGCAAAAAGGATCACAAAAATACAGAAAAAATGAGTTTAGGGGAGTAATAGGACCCCCGTAAAGTTTAAGTATGTCATAGCAACTTCAGGTATAGTTTAGGGGGAAACTTGTGTATTATCTCTGTGTTTTATAATACTTTTTACATAATTTTCAAATAATATCTATGTTACTCCGCCTGTCCCAATTTATGTGACATTAATACAATTTGGAGAGTCAACTAAATTTTTTATATTTCTTTTAAATATTTTAAGTTGTTAATTATTGTGATTTATAGTACTTCTTTGTCCTAATTTATGTGGCACTGATAAAATTTGGAAAGTCAACCAAATTTTTATGTCTTCTAAATATTTTAAGTTATTAATTATTGTGATATTTACTATCTTTTACGTATTTTCAAATATATAATAGATCAAAAAAGAAAAGTAAGATAAACAAATTGAAACGGAGAAAATATAAAAGGAAATATCCAAGCAGGAAGCACAAGCAGGCACGTCGACCTTGTGCCTGCTTAACTCCCTCTTATGAGATAGTTAATATTTTTCCTGTTGTGTTTGTATGAATAGGCTAAATGAACAAGAAGTGCTAAGCAAACTGAAATAGCTAAGTATGAATAGTGTCTTAGGCACTGAGTATCTTCGTGAGAATATGGGTACGAGATCCTCACTATATAGATGTGGTTGTTGATACAATTGATATGGAGCGGATACCACGCTGGTATGGTACATGGACACCTAGGGTTCCCTGCAAGTCATGGCTAGTGGGCAAAAATAAGATCCATAGCATGTGTGTACACCTTTTACCTTGTTTTGTATTATTGTATTGCTTACTATGATGAGTTGACTGAGAACTGAGGTAAGACTAGAAATACAGGCTATATGAGCAGAGATTGATGGATATAGTGACAAGTGAGATAGTTGTTGAGTGTAATTACTCCTTTTTCCTCTTATGGTTCTATTCTATGAATTGTGAACTGGAATTGGTTACTATTGAATTGACTTGAAAGATTATCTGTTGGTTGCTTATGCTAAGTGTTGGGGTCCTGTCACTTGATATATGTTTTACTGCTTTCATGTATATTATTGGGTCGGCCTATGATACCTATCAGTACATAGTGTGTTGTACTGATACTATCTTGTGCTCTTCTTTTGTTGAGTGCAAACCATATTTCAGAGGCTGAGACGCGACCTCGGCTAGAGTAGAGAGACCGATTGCAGATCCAAGGGTGAACACTACTTCTCAGGTTGCCATGAATCCTCCATGAGTTATTGTCCTTCTTCTGGACAATGAAACTCTATTACTTTTACTGCCTTTAGATCTTGTTGGACATCTTAGACAATATGGTTTAGAGTTTTGGATGATGACTTTCAGTTTCTGGGGATATGATTAGTTGAATGTTTTTTCGCACATTCTCTTATTATTTATATAGACCTTGATTTATTTATGACGTAAGTGAAATGTTATCTACCTTACTTTAATTTGCTTAAGTCTGAGAGTTGAGTTGAGTTGTTTGATTCTCCCATTGGAGGGTTAGCGTGAGTGCCAATCACGGCCCGTCTGAGTCATGACAACTTATTTAAAACCCAATAAATTAGCGTTAAAACTACCATATGATCATATAATACGAAATAAGAAAAACCAGAAATATCTATACTCAAAAGGGTGAAAATCGTTTACACTCTCTAACTTTGCTTTAAAAATCAAACACCCTCCTCAACTTTGAACAATAATCATTCTCCCCCATTTATCCTATGCAATGTCTATTTTTCCTTTAATATTTTTAATCTTTAGTTTATGCAAAATCTTCTTATATTATATATAAAGTATTTATTTTTCTTAACATGGGTGTTTACCATTTTTTTAAAATTTATTAACATTATTAATAAAATGATTCCTTTATAAATTAATCACACAATCTAATGCTATTTTTTTATTATTGATATTTTTATATTACATGTATTAAGGATGTATGTATATAATATATGTAATTATGTACATAGATGCATGTTCTAATTCTCACCTATTCTCTAATGTTTATATAGATAACGAGTTTTGGTTGTCAATAATGAAATATTTTTTAAATTATAATATAAAATTTATTAACAATAATTATTTAATTTGTTATAAATATAACTCTATTTTTATTAATTATTTTTGCATTACCTGCATCGATATATATTTTAAAAAGTTATAACACCTATTATTTTTACTTGTATAAATAGATATTAGAGTTTTGATTATTATTAATAAAATTAATTTTTTTTATTTTGCTCATTTATTTTATTATAGAACGTCATTAACTTATATACTCAATTTGTATTTCTTACTTTTTTTTCCATCTAAAAAATAATACTGTATTTATTTTTTTCATAGAAAATATGTTATATAGATTTAAAAAATAAAATTGTGATTATAAAGAAGTTAAAAAAAGATACAAAGATTGATAGTACAAAGGATAAAATAGATATTTGAAAAGTCAATTAGGATAAAGAGGGGAGAATGATTATTGTTCAAAGTTGAGAGGGGTATTTAATTTTTAAAGCAAAGTTAGGAGATGTAAACGATTTTCACCCATACTCAAAACCTCAAAAACTGTAGCTCTCGTTGCCCAAAGCTCAATCAATAAGAAAATATGTTTGTTGCAAGCAGTGTTTTCAAAAACGTTTTTGGGGCGAGTCCCGGGGCGAGTCTTGGGGCGAGGCGTATCAAAAACGCTCCGGGGCGTAAATTAAAAGCGTAGATCCATAAGGCGTAAGCCCTATAATTTGGGGCGTAAGTCCCGGGTGTAAAAGCGTAAGTCCCGGGTGCAAAAACGTAAGTCCAGGACGTTAATTTTGATTTTTATTATTTTAAAAGTATTTTTGCTATAAATCATATTTTTTATTATTGGTGTAATAATATTTATACTTTATACTATCATGTTTTCATGTTGTAGTGATTTTTTATGTTCCTCATACAACTTTATCCATTTTTGTCATTGCTCTTACACTTTTTATCTTTAATTTCTCTTTTGAAATAGATAGACAATAATCGGTGCAAATATTAGTTGAGGGTAGGAATATATAGTAGATATGAAGATGGATGATGATTTCATTTTAAAGATTATCTCGGGTATTATCATTTTTACCTTTCTCAAATAATAATTATAATATTATTTTCTATATTGTTGGTGATTTATTTAAATTTATTTGCAGAATTATTGAAAAATTATCACTTTTACATATTTTGTTAGTAATAAAATTATAAAATTGAAATACATGAGATATACGCTCCGTAGATCCATGGACTTACGCCCCGTGTCTCAAAACTTACGCCTCATCCCATGTTACGTAAAATGCCTCGTCTCACGCCTCGATCTTTTAAAACACTGGTTGCAAGCCTGTAATTAGTGACTCTCAATTTAAGACTACGTATTCCTTTAACAGGTAGTAAGAGTTGGTTTAAATTAGGTGTTACAGTCCATGTGAAATTTGAATGACAAATTTCATTGATTTTGGATTTTTTTATTTTTAGGAAATAATAATTAATAATTATATAAAGTAATATTTTAATTATTTAGAATTGTAAAATATTATTTTAGGACTCCTTTTTCAAGTACACAAGAAAAAAGAAAACCTATCAACATTAAATTTTATATATTTAATTAAATAATAATTTAAGAAAAATAGTAAAAAGACGATATCGTCTAAAAGAGAGACTTTTAATGAAGGGCAAAAAGTTCAATGAACATTTATAAGGATCTTCACACTTTTAAGATAACTAATTTAGTGTACATGTCTTGCACGTGTGTGTCATGTCAATATAAAAAAATAAAGTATATAATGTTGCAATTAAAGTTACAATATAATTCATATAGGAAAAGAATTAAGAAATAAAATTTTAGTTAATTTTAAAATATTATATATTAAGAGTTCTTACCTATTATAAATAAATAAAACATTAATAGTTATAATTATAATTAATTTTAAAGTCCTCAATATTAGCACAATAATTAAATGGCAATAATTGAAGAAAAATAGTAAAAAAATGATTTTGTCTAAAGGAGAGACTTTTAATGAAGGACAAAAAGTTTAAATCACAATATATATATATATATATATATCTTTAGGGAAATTACGGAGCTATGCGATTATGGGAGACTAATTATAGTTAGTTATTAGTGATATTTAATTTGCAGTTAAATATTATATTATCTAATACAATACTAAGATTTTTCAAAAAATAGCAACTCCTTAATTTTAGGTTCCAATCTTCCCTACCCCCCCGCCCTCTATCTCCACGCCTCTCTCCTCAACATTTTTTTTTAATCCAATTAACTTTCATCCCAGATCTAAAAGGGCCAACTTGGGGTTTTCATGACCAAAGTGTTCAATTTTCATAACTCCAATTCCTAAAAGAACATCTCGAAACCTATATATGCGGCCTGTTTGAAAAGTCTTGATTAGTTTTGATTCTCATTAAAAGTAAATTTCGAACCGACATGTTATTTAGACGAACGAACATATATAGAGTATACAATAACATAAAATTAAATAGCCATATATAATGCATGGGCAAGAATAACCAAACGAAGAATCGAACTTGTTAATTTCTTGTTGGGAAATGCATGTATTCGTCTACTAATTAATTTCATGTACAAATGACACATAATTATGAATATTAATTGTATTATATTATTTAATAAAAGAAAGAAGGGGCAGTTGAGAGGTCAAAATCTTCCTTTGGAAGATATCCAGGAGATTTGACAGTAACACTAGATTTTTAAAAAATAATAATTTAAGTACCCTTGAAAGCAAAGTAAGAAGAAAATTTCGAACGTAAAGGGAAAACTGCTGTCTTCCACATGTATTAAATTAAAAAAAAAAATCCATAACAAGCTATTCTTAATCATGCCATTAAAGTCAAATAGGTGGACAAGTCTGTTGCTGTTGTTAACTAATATAGAGACTAAAAACTCTTTTTCAGTGTTAGAATTTCTGAAATGTTTCCAAGTACATTTGATTTAGTGCATATTTTTAATAAAGGAAAGTATTTATTACACGTTTACAATAATTCAAGAAACGGTAGGCAATGAGGCATCAGTCTATATCAAAGTTCTCTGTATATTAGAAGTTGGTGATTGATAAATTAGTTATAAGCCTGAAGTAGTACTCTTCCCACAAGAAAACTCACTTCTTTATTAAGGTCCCATTCCTTCTCTAATTTTTTGGTGAAAAAAATGACTCTTCAAAAGCTAAGTTGGAAATCAATCATCGCATGTTGTTATAAAGTAGATGATGAGTTTGTAAGATCCAAGAAACAGGTCAAAAAACAAACTTCATTCCAGAGGCTGACACTTTTGGACATTGATGATCCAAGTTCACCACTATCTGCTGATGAACTCTCCAATTCATTCATTGGATCAAGACTTATCAACTTCACATTTACTGATCTTAGAGAGGTCACACATCATTTTTCATCTGCTAATTTTCTTGGTGAAGGAGGATTTGGACCCGTATACAAGGGATTCGTTGATGACAAGCTTAGGCCAGGATTAAAATCTCAGGTTGTGGCTGTTAAGGTTCTGGACACAGATGGTCTACAAGGCCACAAGGAATGGCTGGTGAGTTGTTTTTCATACTTTCTTTTTGTGCGTGTGCATGCTAAATTTTTATGAAATTGGACTAAGACATGCTTAATTAAATGGAGCGTCTGGGACCGTGAGGATTCATATAGCCGCAATTTGATTAGGATTGAGGTGTGATTATTGTTGTTGTTATATGCTAAGTTGATGTGTTAAAGAAGTTGAAATTAGTGAGTTTTTCATGTAGACAGAGATAATATTCCTGGGGCAACTAAGGCATCCACATCTGGTAAAATTGATTGGATACTGCTGGGAGGATGATAATAGGCTCTTAGTCTATGAATTCTTGCCAAGGGGAAGCTTGGAAAATCAACTCTTTGGAGGTAAGTTGCCACATTTTTTTCTCAAACGTGAATTGATCTCAATATAGATGTTATAAATGACTGAATCATATCATAGTATCCAGAAGATCACGGTCTAGAAAAATTGATTGATCCTGTTTTTTACATTATCTAAGTAGTATATAGTTTTTAGCACTCAGAGAACCTGAAACCGAGGTGGCTTAAGATATCTAGTTGTCATGTTTGTGGCATTATGCAGAGTTTTTTATCACATTATCGTGGTCAAAAAGGATGAAGATAGCACTGGGAGCGGCAAAAGGTCTCGCGTTCCTCCATGAAGGCGACAAACCAGTCATATACAGGGATTTTAAGGCCTCAAACATCTTAATAGATTCAGTAAGCTACTCCTTCCAGCTCTTTTCCTATGTTTAATCATGTTTTATTTTGTTAAAAAATGAAAACCAAAGACACAGTTGAAAGATGATCATCTATATTTGTAGGATTACAGTGCTAAACTTTCTGATTTTGGACTAGCAAAGGATGGGCCAGAAGGGGATGATACACATGTATCCACACGAATAATGGGTACACATGGCTATGCAGCCCCTGAATACATCATGACAGGTAAACTAACTCTTTCACATTGAAATTTTGATTCAATGGATAACCATGATTCCATTAGTGCATCCTCGGAAGCTAAGACATTCTAGAATTGGAAAAAGTGATTATTGAGACTTATCTAGCCCAACTTGCGATTAGCTAATTAATGTCATCATTTCCAGGTCATTTGACGACAATGAGTGATGTATACAGCTTTGGGGTGGTTCTGTTGGAACTGCTGACTGCTAAAAGGTCTTTAGATAAATCAAGAAGAGAAGGAGAACATAATTTAGTTGAATGGTTAAGGCCATATCTTAGAGATCCAAAGAGAGTTGCTCGTGTGATGGATAGAAGACTTGAAGGTGAATACCCTATCAAAGGGGCACAAACAGCAGCAATAGTAGCATACAAATGCTTAAGTCATTATCCTAAGCCTAGGCCTACAATGGATGATGTTGTCAAGATTCTCGAGACTCTTCAGGAAGAAAACAACAACACCGACTCTTCAATCAGTGATCCAATGATAACGATGACAATGAATAAAGATTTTAGCAGTGGAAGTGAGAAAAATGAGGATGCTGCAGCACCAGAAAGGAATAGAAATGACAAGTACTTGAATGAGAGAAATCAAGGTTATGACTGGAGACATCGAATCAATAGACAGAGAATGGTGGCATCTTACTCAGATACAGTTCTATATAGAAGGCATTGAGATGACAAAGGCATTGCAGTGAAGAATATAAGTAATTGCACTTCACACTAGACCAAAAATGATAATAATTCAGAAAATACTATTGGTACATAAAGGTACATGCTAGTAAATATTAATGGAGTAAGCAGTATATTGAAGGTATAAGCAGCATACTAGTTTACTATTAAGGCGCCTGATTTAAGGTATAGGATTGTAACTTAATTTTCTCATTTTATTTCTGTGAATTCTTCAGTTGTTATATATGGAATTGAAAAAGAAAACAAGACTATGGGTGTGTTTGGTATGAAGGAAAATGTTTTCATGGAAAACAAGTTGGTTTCTTACTTATTTTCTCATGTTTGGTTGGTGAGTGAAAGACATTATTCGGAAAATATTTTCTAGTGTTTGGTTGGTGAATGAAAAACATTTTCTAGAAAATATATTTTAGTGTTTGGTTAGAGAGTAGAAAACACTTTTTAGGAAAATAGTTTCTGACCCGGGAACCAACCTCGACGATCGATCCAAGACCCGACCCCAACCCTCGACCAGAGACCCAACCTTGACCCTCGACACCCGAACCGGGATCTAACCTCGATCCCCAACCCGAGACCGACCCCGACACCCAAATTGAGAGCCGACCCCAATACCCGACCCGACCCCGACATGCAACCCCGACTCCCGACCCAGGACCCAATCCCGCACACCTGAATCGGGTCCTGACCCCGACACCTAACCTGAATACCCGACTCAGAACCCAAACCCCACCCCCCCCGACACCTAACCTGAATACCCGACTCAGAACCCAAACCCCACCCCGACTCCCGACTTAGAACTCGATCCCGACACGGACTCAACCATGACACTTGACCCGAGACCCAGCCCTGGCACCTGACCCCGACACACGACCCAAGATTCGATCTCGACTCCCGACTTGAGACCCCACCTTGACTCCCGATCCAAAATCCGACCTTGACTCTCGACCAGGTAACCGACCTCAATTCCCAATCGGCGACCCAACCCCCACACCGAACTCTCGAGCCAGATCCAACCACGACTCTTGACTCTTGACCTGGTATCGCACCTCGATTGCTGACCCCGAGTCGAGTCTCGGGTCGGGAGTGAGTGTCAGGGTTGGGAGTTGAGTCTCGAATTGAGGTCGGAAATCGGGTCCCGAGTCGAGAAACGGGAGTTAGATCCGTAGTTAATGTTGGAAATCGATACCCGAGACTTGGGTTAGGGTGGAAAGTTGAGGTGTGAGGTTGAAAGAGAGTTTTGGAAAATATTATTTTTTGAAGGGAAGTCATTTTTCTTAAATTTGAGGAAAATAAGTTCATTTGGAAAATACTTTCCGAAACATTTAAGTCAACCAAACATGAGAAAATTGAAAAACATTTTTCAGAAAATATTTTCCATCATACCAAACACACTCTATAAGTCAATTTTATTGTAAGGTTTGAAATAGACATGTCATCAATTCTAATGTAAGGTTTGAAATAGATATGTCATTTCATACCCGGATACTTAACACCAAGAATGTAACCTAGGAATCAATAAAGTCGGTTAACAATAGGAGATCAGGGTTAAAGGAACACATTTTCTTCCTATCTACTTAATTTTTGGTGGTCCAATATGTTATTCCATGCATGTGTTGATGAGAGGTAATAGACTAGCATCCATATAATGGAATAATCCAGAAATCTGCTCAGACGGCAGACACTACATGTTATAAAAAATTATGGGTAGTTAATAAATGGAGGGGACTTTCTTTGTTTAAGTGGAGTTATGGTCAGAATTTGAACACCTGAAAGTAGGGGTGCACGAAATGGAACCGAAAATTGAATCAAACTTTAAATCGAGTCAAACCGAAAAAATATTTGATTAATGGGTTGGTTTGATTTGGTTTGATATTGAAAAAAAATTCGATTATAATTGATTTGGTTTGGTTTTAACTAAAAAAAGTCAAATCGAACCGAGCCAACCCAATATTACATGTATATTATTTTTAAAATATTTTATACATAGAAATATTTACTGTGATGTAATTTATAAATATTTCTTAAATTTTTTTCATAGTTTTTATCTTTCAACATATTATTTCAAGTTTAAACTAGAATTTTAAATGGTCCAATAAGTTTTATAACCCATAGGCCATAGATATTAATAACTCGCCCAAATCAGTACAACTGTTAATAAAAAGTTATTCAATTCAACACAAGGAATGACAATCACGTTACATATTTATTCTTTAATTTTACATAAATACATAAACTAATTTATTTTTCTGTTTAATATTTAGTCATGTAGTTAATATATACTTATAGACTTATTTTAGCATGAGTTAATACTTTTAAATTATGATTATTTTTATTATGACTTATTAATATGTAATATTTATTCTATGTGATTTTATTATTTTTTTGATTGAATATTTTATTGTCATCATTCATTTTTTTGTGTTATTTTTTTAATAAATACCTTAAATAGTTGTATCTTGCAATGACTAAAGAAATATTTGAAGCACACGTTAATTATATGTTTGTATAAAGACTTCATCGGGAAAAACTCAAAAGAATCCGAAAAACCCAAAACTCGAGGTTGAAAAACTCGACTTTTATTGATTTAGTTTGGTTTATAAATTTAAAAACTCGATACTAATAATTTAGTTTAGTATTTAAAAAATTCGAACCAACCCAGTCCATATACACCCCTGCCTAAAAGCAACAACGTGACTGCATTAATCTGAAAAATGGAACATACAAAGCATAGATCCTTTAAAAACTTTTATTTGTACACTAGGAACATATAAATTCAGACCTTGGATTTTGTGAAGTTACAGACAAGTTGGGTTGCCCACCAAAAACCATAGCCCCAACAAGTACGTAAGAATTATAGATGTGTGGCTTTATAAGGGCTCCAATAATGAACATGATAGGTAAAATTAGTCTATCAAAGATGGGTAAAGTAAAGGGAAAATTTAGGCCATTTCCATTTAGTCATTTAATTAGTCACTATTTTTAGCTCAACTATGCACTTCTTATTCTATGTACCCTTCGACAATTTATTTTTGCAACTTTTAACTCATTTTTATAATTTTAATCCCACTGGCTCACTCTCATTTTTCTCTCCACATGCTTTTTCCCTTTCCCCCAATACTTTGCCATTATCTTTTCTTTTTTTTAGCTAGTTGTTTCTTCTATTTTTAGTTATCACCTACTCCATAATTAAGGATTTGACTCCTCTTCATTTTTCTTCTCTCTATTTTTCCCAAGTTCCTCCTTAGATATATGACACTTGTCTTCTTTAAATATCAATGGTCTAAATTAATTAGTTTTCTTAATCAAAGAAATATACTAATTAACCATGATTAAAAACAAAGATGTTGGTATTTAAATTTTTCAATTTTGGTAAGTAAATATTCATTTTTCAAAAAATTGAGAACGAATTGAATTACTACTTCAATAAAATAGCATTAAACTTTTTTTGATATAAAATAAGTTCTTCCATTATTTTACAAAAATGAGTTACGAAAATATTTTGTTTTTTTAAAAAAAGATTCTATCCATTTTCTGGAAAAGTTTATCTAACAAAAAAATTATTTTATATTTTTAATATTTTATGGAAAAGTAATTTACAAAACTTTTTATTTAATATCTAAATATTGAAGATTTTATTTTGTGATTTATAATATTTTTTCTTCGTAAATAACTTATTTAAATGTTGATTTTGAATTGACAATTTAGTCTATAAAGAAATAAAAAAAATTATGAATGAAAAAAACAAGTTTTGTATATATATAATAAAAATAATTTACTTTGGTGCCAAAAATTGTAAGATATTCTTTTAAAAGCTAAAATTGGATAGACTTCAATGGTAATGTATATCCTTTTAACCATGATTAAGACATTTGATTACTTAAAAATCTAAACCATTGATATTTAAAGAAGACAAGTATCATATATCTAATGAGGAACTTGAGGAAAATGAAGAGAATGGAGAGGAGTCAAATCCCATAATTAATGCAAGGAGAAAATATTCCCTCCATATGTGTCCCCATTTGACTGCCATGTAGTCTTTTTCTTTTTTCTTTTAATTAAAAGGCCACATGGGCCATTTATCGAATCGAAATAAAATATTTACAAAAGGTCTTTTTACATAGATAATATATTATGAAAGCTTTATTACGGATTATAGTATAACTTTTACTTTTACAGATTATAGCCTTACTTTTCTTACCAAAAATAGCAGAATCAACTAAATACATATATAATACATTTCTAACACAATTTTAATATATTAACACATAAACTAATTTAAATAGTATTTGAATGATTAAAATTCACATATAATAAATTTTTAACATCATTAATAAGAAAAAAAGATAAACAACAATTGTAATACATTTTGAATTCAATATATTATACATATTATCGGCATATTTTAATGCACGTGGTGAATACATAACTAAAATATTTTTAATACAAATGTATTATAAGTATTATATGTGAATTTCAAATATTTTCGTACCACTTAAATTAGTTAAAGTTATTAAAAATGTATTATATATGTTATGAAATAATAACTATCGAATTCATAACAATGTATAAGATTGAATTAGAATTGTATTACAACTATCGTTTATATTTAATATAGTTTTAATACAACTTTTAAGAGCTTCACTTCTTCTTCTCTGGTGAATCACCACCACCACCAGACTAACGATAGCTCCAATCCAAAATCAAACCACCACCATCACCACATAGTCTACCCACTGCCGGAGAAGTCATCTCCGGCTAAATGCGAACTTTGCCCAGACCACTATCAAACAACCCCTTCTTTCCGTTCTCCGTTCTCCGACCACCACCCACCATCACGCCCCTCTCCTCCAACTCTCTCCAACTCCATCTCTGGCGAAGCTAATTATCGGAGTAATCAAATCAGCCACACGAACTAACCACCACTCCGGCGAAATGAGCAACACCACCACAATTACACCACCACCGCCCTCTTTTACGATCCATCTCTCTCTCTCTTCCCCTTTTCCGGTGAATTCTGACCAACCAACATCCACTGTTGTAACCAGCAAACCTCCAACCCCAGGCCACCACAAAATCAACTAGACCCCAACCCCATTATTGCTCCTCTATCTCTGTTCCACAAAAAAAATTCAGCTCCAATGAACGAGAAATCAGTCCACTTCACCTCATCTCAGATATGAAAATAAATTGTGGGTCTAGATCATTGGAGTTTCTGTTAGTTCACAATTTCGCCAGAGTAGCGCCAGATAATGGTATTAGGAAGAGAACTGAGAGGAGATCTGGAGAGTGACTTTAGCTATGGAGCACTTGACTGGAGAAGAAGGAAGCAATAGGGTGATTTTAGCTATTAAATACAAACATATGATATAGATTGTAATAAATAAAAAGTATCCCAAAAAAGATAATAGTTGATCTAAAAGATTTCATTTATGTAAAAATTCCTTTACAAAATTGGCTTTGGCCCAAAGTGCCAAAGCCCATAAACAACAAAAATTCTGCATCTATCAAATTAGGAAAGTAAAACATCAACTGACAAGAAGAGAGATAGAACTAGGAGATTAGATCCATCGCCATCACCTTCTCTCTCAGCTGTTGTATCACCTCCATCGCCTCTAAGCTACTAAATTTGTTAAGATTTGAGTTGAGTAACCATTACATAGATCCACATCGAAGAACAAGTACAACATTAATGTCCTTTCTTAGATCTAATAATTATCAACGGGTTGAATCCCAAATGGGATTAATATCACCACTGATGTTAAGATCCTCACAAGGAACACTAATATATCCTTTTCTAGGGCGGTAGGGTCTTGTTCAGCTGCACTTGAAGCTCGTTGTAGATCTGATCTACATGACCATTTCCATGGATGATTGAGCATCAAATCAACTACTAGGTAACTCTCAATAAGCTTCTTAAGATTTAACTAACAACGTGTTGAATCCAAAAAGGGGTGGAGACACAACTAATGATTGAGTCCTCGAATTTAACTGAAATCCTTCATTTTCCTAAAGTAACTGTGGACCTTGTTTGGTGGGAACTATACCTTCATAGTCAATTCCTCTCCAAACTAAGCTGGTGAAAATCAAGGACACCCAAAAGTAATTCTCCACTCTTAAGAACACAAAAATTTCTTAACTTTCTTCTTTATTGGATTGAACCCAAACAGATTAATACCACCATCTTAAGTCGAGAGTCTCAAAATTAAAATGTTCTTGTAGCTGGCTACAATACATGTGAATGAATACAAAGCATTTGTAACAAGATATAACACTACTAATAACTTATGAGTCATGATTTCATACCATTTTCAACACCTCAAAGCTCTCACCAGGTGCATGGTATTGTAACTAACAGAAAATAATTCAGACATCACAAGTAGATTAGTAGATAATTTCTTATTTGAATACTTTAGTACTCATGATTAACACTGAGAGAAAGACTTTGTGTGAATTGAGATGTTGTACTTGAATCAGTTGTCTGTCTAATTCTCATGTTTGGATTACTCTGCTTGTCTAGATTGATGATCCTCTTGCCTTTGGTTGGAACTTCCTGAAATATTTTATATACATATGTACCTAGTGATGTGCTGATGTTTTACGGTATATTTTACTCCTTTAACCATGAATAGATATAAGTTTTCAAGCAACTGTTGTTAGATTTAATGGTCTCTATGTTTAAATTGTAGGAAATTGAACCAAGACTGAAGAGGATAGAAAATATACTAAATTATGTATTCTGGAAGGGGTGACAACTCAAGTGACCAATTGACACTTATGTGATGAGTCATCACCCAAGTGTCAGGCTAAGCAGATTTGAAAATCCCACTAGATTGGCTGACGACTCAAGTGATGAATCATCACCCAACTCGTCAGATTAAGCAGAATTTGGCAAGCTCACTTGAACTTGTAATGACTCACTTGATGAGTCATCACAGGTCTGACAAATCATCAGCCAAGCAATCAAGTTGGAGGTGGAAAATCCGATTCTATTTTTGGATTTAAATTTTCTGGACAACTATAAATACTGAGTTTAGGGCTGAATATTTCATTATTCATTATTGGATATTGTTTTCCTCATTTTTGAATGCAAGTAACATAGAAGTGATATTTTGTTCTTCAAGTATTAAAGTTCTTGGGTCTCTAAACTACTGTTCAAGTTTTTGGCAAGCATTGAAGTATTTGATTTCATCTTTGTAAGGATTATTCTTTTGATTATGATTTCTATTGCTTCCTTCATCTCAAAAGCTATGAGTGGCTAAAAACCCCACAACTCAGATCGTGGGATCCATGGTGAAATAACAAATGAGTGTTGATTTAGTATTGGACTCATGTTGTATATATTATTGTTTTTTAATTCAAATTAGGTCTGAGAGACCATTTTATTAGACAAAAATAAATATGTACACAAAGCCCATCACTAGGTCTAAGTCATCAGTCCCAAGACCCGGCAATGCGTAAAAGAAAACAAAAACAATACTATGCTAAACTAAGCTAAGAAAAGGAAATAAAAAAACAAAAGGAAACTTCTGGAGACAAAGGCACTGCAAAGATCCTCTTCAGTTACCGCAACATAAGGAGGCGGTCTAAGATCCGTTGATTGATGAACTAAAAGGAGTGTGTGATCCATAAGAATGGTTGAGTTCTGATTGTTTTTATTAAGGGCATTTACAAGTCTCACAAATGACATAAATCAATCAGGTGAAGACTTATTCAACTTAAGATTCCACAAATCTTAGCTTCCACAGATGAGTAAACCTCACATATCTCTATCTCCGTCCTGAGATTAGTTGAATGAGGTTGAAAATTTCACTAATTCTTCCCTTTTCTAATAGATTAAGCTCAACGAGAAGCTAATACCACTGTCTAAGCAAGATGAAGCTTTAGATCTATCCTCAACCTTCAGACGAAAGTAGCAACCTTTCCTTCTATTCTTGTGCCCACTGTACATGCGTGGAAATTGATTTCCAGTATTTACTAGCATCACAACCATGTCTCTGTGTTTAAATAGTAAGCTCCTGGCAGGGTAATTGAGAATTTCTCCAATTATTTCAATTAATCTGATGTCTATATCTTTGTGAACTCTTTGACTCCTTACTGTTATGCTTCCCTTTTTTGTGGCTTTGATGTTGTGTGAAAAGTCTTGATCCTTATGGTTTCCTGTGTGCTTTACTGAACTCCTCTTGGTGATTGGTATGTGCATTTCCTTTATGTTTGCCTCCCCCTGTTGTTAAAAGCTCCATTTTGGAGTTTCTTAATTCAAAGGTTTGGCGTCAGTTCTTTGTCCACGCTTAGAATAACTTTGGCTTCTCAAGGTATATCTTGTATTGTAGAGTAGCTTAGAGTACTTGTACCTAAAAAAAAGAAAACCTAGTTAGCAAAAAAATCTTTGAGTTTGTTCCCTTCTCTGTATGTGTGGACCACCCTTGCATTTACATTCTCCAAGAGAGCCTTTATCTTTGTGATTTCTACTGCTATGCTCCATGGGACATCCCAAATCCCATCTAAAATGTTCTTTACTATTAAGGAGTCAGTTTCCATTGTCAATGGGAGGAAGTGTTGGTTAATACAATACTTTAGTCCCATTCTGAAAGCCTGGACCTCAACAACTATAGTAGAATTATCCCCCAACCTTCTCACTTCTGCGTAGATAAGATTTCCAGAGCTATCTCTTACACAAAAGGCTTCCGAACTTGGTCCAGGGTCACCTTTCATAGCCCCATCTGTGTTGCACTTAAAAGAGCCCACATCAGGTGCCTCCAGTATATAATCTTGCAGTCTATCCTTGGTGTGTATTCCTCCAAAAATTGCACTAATTATGTCCAAGAATTAGGCAAATTAGACATCCAGGGGTATATGAATTTAGTTATTAGGACCATATTCCTGCAAATTTCCATCCTCATGCTCAGGGCAGACATTTTTCCTCCAAGTCTCACAATATTTCTTCTTTTTCAAATTTTCCAAAAATAAACATTGGAACAGCTTTAAAAATCAGTTTTAACTTTGGAGCAACATCAACTTACCACCATTTAAATGTACATTCCTTGATATGAAGGAATGGTCCAGTAACCACAGTGCCAGCTGCAAAAAAGTTCCGTATAGATTTATAAATAGGACATATCATGAACAAATGTTCTGTAGTTTCTTGGGCTCCAACATCACAGCAACAACAGATTACATCATCACTCATTCTGTTTCTTATAAGGATTTCTCCAATAGGCAACCTCTTTTTCCATAGCCTCCACAAGAAGAAGGATACTTTAAAAGGAATACCTTTTCCATAAATATCCTTAAAAGTAGGTTGAAAGTCACCCTTCTGTCTAAGGCATTCCCAGGCAGATCCTACAAAGAATTTCCCAGAGTTGTTCAATATCTATCAAGGTTTATCCCATTCCTCTGACCCCTCTTCACAGTTAATGCTACTACTGATGTGGTTACACAACTCTTATGGGAATATTTGATGCATTAGCTCTGCATTCTGTCTCATTGTTAAAAAGCTCGTTGACTTTTTCCCATTGATTATCAGACCCTCTAGTTATTAGAATAAGGTAATGTGGGGCTCCCAATTGAGTCTAGTTATCATACCATATACTAAAGTGTCCCTTCTTAGGTTCGCATCATGTCTCTTGATCAAACATGTCTCTGGCCTCAAGCATATGTTTCCAAGTCAGTGATCCCCCTTTCCAATCCACCATCTGGGGTATTATTTTCTTACAGTATTTGTTTCACATAAAATTTATCCACAAGGATCTTTGGGTTTCAAAGGTCCACCATAGCTTAGCAAACAATGGTTTTGACACATCAACACAAGGACCTAAATCCCAGTCCCCCTTCTTCTTTGGGTTTGAAAATATCTGACCATGCTACCCAATGTTTGTTCCTTTCTACCTCTTTAAAATTCCATAAAAACCTTGCAAATATTCTATGCAAGTCATGGATGACACACTTTGGAGGATTAATGGCAGACAACATATCAATGGGGATACTGTTCAGGACATTGTTGATCAAAATTGCTTTCCCTTCAAAAAAAGAAGTTTTCCTTTCCAGGATTGAAGCTTATTATGCACCTTTTTTATCAACTCTGCAAAATGCACCTTTCTCTTTTTTGCATGCCTAATGGGACATCCCAAATATATCAGTGGAAATTTAACTCTCTTGAAACTAGTGCACCCTTTAATTTCTCTGATGTGGGCATGAGCTGTCTTATGATATACTAGGAAGGCACTCTTCTACTTGTTTATCATTTTCCCAGATTGACTTTCATAGTCTCCAAGCACTTTATCACTAATTGCAAAGACTTCTTATCAGCAGAAATAAATATAATGGTGTCATCAGCATAAGCTAGGTGGTTTATATTGTCACTCCACTTAGGCATACCAAAACCTTTAAATTCTACATTTAAGAATAAAGAACTTAAGGCTCTAGATAATACCTCAGCTAATAATATAAACAGAGCAAGAGATAGAGGATCTCCTTGCTTTACTCTTCTGGTTGAATAAAAGAAACCATGTGCTTGACCATTAATCAGGATGGAAGACCAGTTATTCGCAACCAGTCTCCAGATCATATCCCTAACTCCAGCATCAAAGCTCATTTTTTCTAGAACTTTTATCAGGAAATTCCAGTTCACCCTGTGATAAGCCTTGGCCATGTCAAGCTTTACAACAACATTAGCAGGCTTTCCCTTTTGTATGATATCAACAATAATATCCTGTGCCAATATTACATTTTTAGTAATACTTTTGCCCTTAAAAAACCCTAACTGATTATTTGATATTAGTCTAGGAAGCAAGCCCTCCAATCTGTCATGCAACACTCTAGATATCACTTTGTTCAGAAATTTGCTTAGGCTAATTGGTCTCATGTCAGAAAAGGATTGCACAACTTTCTTTTTTGGAAGGAGGAGCAGATTTGTGTGTGTGATGGACTTGGGAAATGCGCTACCTTCAGATAATGCCTTGACAACTCTTCACACATCTTCCCCCACAATGCTCTAGCAGCTCTGAAAGAACAAACCAGTAAATCCATTAGTACCACAAGCACTCTCCCCTTTTAATTCAAACACTACTTTCTTCACTTCCTCCATTGTAGGCATAACATTCAGATCTGAGTTAACTTCATCTGTAATCATTGTTAGGATATGTTGTAATGAAGAAAGCTCAACATATTTATTATTTTCAGTGAACTGGTTCTGGAAAAAAGGATATTGCTTTTGAAGCCACTTGTTCATCACCCTCTGCCCATAGGCCATCTGCCTTGAGAATCCTTGGGATAACCAATCTCTTTCTTCTATATTTCACTAAGTTATGGAAGAACTTAGTGTTCCTTTCCCCTTCTGAGAACCATTGGTAACCTTCTTTTTGTCTCCAGAATTCTCTTCATAACAAATATATTACTTTAGCTCAGCCCGTGCCCTTTATAGTATCATTCTATTCTCTGAGGATGGATCCTCTTCAAATAAGGTTTCTTTTAATCTGACTATTTCTTCTTTAATTATAATCTGCTTGAATAGGTCTTCAAGCTTTTCTTTACTCCAGCAAGACAAAGCAACCTTTGTATTTTTCATATTCTGTTTGATGCTAATGAAGATGTCAGAATATTCATTGGACAACCAGTTATCTCTTACTACTTCTTGAAAGTCATCATTTTCCACCCAAAAATTGAGAACCCTAAAAGGTCTTCTAATAGAACAAGAATGATCTCCACATGTAAGAAGAAGTGGAGCATGGTTAGACCCAGTTCTGGCTAAATATTCCATTTTTACAAGCCCATTCATTCCCAAAAGGCCTGATTGATCAATAGTCTATCCAATTTTTTAAAGATGCACTCACTGTCAGCTCTTCTATTCCACCAAGTAAAGGGGCTGCCTTTGAAATTGATATCATAGAGCTAACAGGAATTGACACAAAAGGCAAAGTCCTCATATTCCTGAGGATATACAGGTAGACAACCAATCTTCTCTTCATCACTTAGAATGACATTAAAGTCTCCTCCCACCAACCAAGGCAAGTTCATATCCTGGTTAAGATTATAAATGTCATCCCACAGGTCAATTCTCTCCAGGGCATCATATTTGGCATATACTATAGTAGAAATTAATGATTGTCCAGATTTTTGGAACTGTAAATATAAAGATAACTATTGTTCAGAGTCTGCAAGTACGCCAACATGAACATGTTCTTGTATGAAAATCCAAATCTTTCCATTTTGGTTGTAATTTGCATATTGCATTCCAAGCCTCCTCTTGTATTTGTGAATTTGTCTAACATCTTAAAAAGGTTCCGTTAAAGAAATAATAGAGAATTTAAGATACCTATGCAACATCTGAATTCTATGGAATGAATTTTAAGATCTTATAGACCTCACATTCCAAAAACAAAGCTTTCATCTTTATTTAGGGGCATATTTCACACTCCTCATAGGATTTACCCTAGTAGGCTTTATCTCTACCTTGTTTCTATATTTATTTGCCTTATTGCCTGTTTGAGGGGATAGCCCAATATCCAGCAGCACTTGGATTTCATTGTTTTGGTTGGAATTCTCCTTTGTGTCTTCTGTTTCTCCATGTTTTTATGATGACCCTATTTTTTCTACTTCAAAAGTTAGTTGATGTGAGACAAGTTCATGCAGTGTTTTAACTGGAGGTAGTTTATTGCAGATTGCTACAATTGCTGATTCCATCCTTACTTATGCATCTGCTGAAGATTCTAGCATGAGGCTTGCTGGGTATCTTTCCAGTATCTGATCACTTATATCCATTGTAGTAGAGATCTGTAGAGGTTCCTGAATTAACACCAGTTCACTACATGTGTTATGTGAAGGTGGTAATTGCATTATATTTCCATTGCTGTGGGCATCACTTTGCTCTCTTGTTACCACTGCCTTGTCAGCTTGCTCACTGCCTTCAGTGGTTATTACATTTGCAAGAATAAGCTCTGTATCACTATTTTTGTATGTATCATCATTTGCCCCGTGAGTGTTATCTTTATTATTGCTATGACCCAGGTCAACTATTTCTGGTGTAATTTCTTTTAGCCTACCTGTAGTGCCAGAGTACTAGTTGACTCTCCCCCATGTAGTATCAATTTCTCCTTCTCATGTGTTATCTTTTATATCTCCCCAATAATGCCTTCTTCTTGTCTTTTTCCCAAACCATTTAGGTTTTTATCTGTGTCTGTGATCCCATCATCTCTTTCATCATCCTCTAGTACATCAAAAGAATTTGAAGTGCTAACTCCTTTGTCTGCATCAGGTGCTTGCTTACCATTACTTTTTATCAGTTTAGTAGTTCCATTGTCAATCTTGAATCTTCTGCTTGCAGGGTTCCATTTTGCTAGTACCATCTTGCCATTTATATATCTCCTCTCTATAGGTACCTCTGATTGTTCCTCATTCTTTTCCTCTTCTTTCTTTCATGTCCTTCTTTCATAGTTCAGGGTGTAAGTTCCTGCACTCCACTTCTATATGACCCTGAAGTTTACAAGTATGACAATACTTAGGTAACATGTCATATTAAATTTTGATCTTTTGTACTCTTCTTCCCTTTGTCTTGCTGTTAAGCATCTCCAATTCAACATAGTCAGGAAGTTTAGTTGCAAAGTCCACTTGTACTTTAACTTTTGCACAACTCAGTCGGGATTTTTTAATCGTAGCCATGTCAAGGTGGATTGGCTTTCCCACTGCAGAGGCTAGAGAGAATAAATACTCTCTGACAAAGAACGTATGTAGTAGATCAGGGAAGGGAATCCAAGCCATCGCTTGCGTTGTCTCTTCTTTCTGGTTAAAACTGACATCATATATGAAAGGCCTCATTTGATATGATATGCCGTCTTTCACAATGATGTAGTAAGCTTTTATTGATAGCATGTTCACAAAATCCTCCTTTTGACTGAACCTTATCAAGATGTGTCTGTACCCGAGCAGTCTAATTTTGCACTCGCTTTTTGGCTTACATTGCCTTTGTATTTGACATCTTATATCTTCCAAATCAGGCCACCCGTAAGAAAATTTTCCAATTACTACAAATTACAATTCCTCTATTATGTTCATATTTTCAACATCTTTTTTAATCCATGTAACTCTTGGTATGCCGTTCGTGTATTCGACAGGCTTCATAGGAATGGATTCTTTCATCTCCTTTCTTGTAGATTGTATGTTGTTATTGGGCTTGATCATATAAGTATATGTCTATTTTGGCGTATTTATAATATCATTAGCTTCCTTTTATCCAATCGATGTTTCTCCGCTAGGTAAACTAATAGGCTCGATAGGCTGTTTAGAGTTGTTAGGGATAGGCAATGGAGGTTTGGTGGGGGATTTGGGATGGTATAGTTCAAGAAAGTTAGATAGAGAGGTAAGAGAGGGAATTATTGGCTTCTGACCAACCTCCACAGGCTGGCCAGTGGCTGAACCAGCCATGTCGGCAGTAGGAGGTAGGTTTTAAGGTTTGTTAGGATTGCCGGCTATAGCGATCTAGAAAGCATTGACCTTTTGATATATTATTGTGTTGTTATCCTTTCAGTTTCTTTTTTTTTTCTTATGCACATACCTGCACTTTCTATGCTATCAAACAACCATTTTCCTAATGCCTATTTCACTTTTCATGTCCTCTATAGTAGCCACCATTAACTTAGGTTGATTTCCTGAGATGAGGTGCACGATGTCCAAGAAGGGATCAGGGCCAAGACAGAGAGTCAAAGTTAAATTGGGAAGGTTAACATTTTCTTTGAAAAACATGGTTTATTTCAGCTCAAAACAGGGATCAAAGGAGTTAATTACATGTTTGGGAAGTCTTTTTAGGCTTAGTGGACTATGCTTCAAAAAGGGCCTGTGATCCTTTCCTAAACAACTGACTTCGAACTTCATAGAATAGACCGGGCAAGTTCTAGATGCATGCACAGAGTAATAAATGATCAAAATATGCTCATACACACTTGGTACTGAGAAACATATCACTACCAACTATCACAACAACAGTTCGGCTTAAGCAAAGTTACAACATTCATGTGCAATCAATGACATTTAGGGATCCAGTACAATTAACTATTCCAAACATATGTACAAAATCAAAATTTTGGAGGGGGCTCCTTTCTATAACAAAAAGCTATTGGATTGCTACATACTCATCTTGTTTCCTTTACACATTACACAACCAAAGAACAATCACCACATAAATTATAAAATAGCCTAAACATGCCGGTTCTATTAGATAGCACACCAGAAGGAAAAGAAACACGACAACAAAAACCCTCGATAGTGACTCACAGGTATCCCCTTAGCCCTACCAAAAAACATAAGAATTGTCCCAATGCTACATAAATTATTCATACAAATCAAGGGATAGAGATACCTTTGAAGCCTCAGGCTTCGGAGCCTGGCACAAAGCTAGAGGTCGCTGGGACCTCTGAATTGGGAGCACTCTCTACAGTAGGTGCGGATAGAGTCTCTAGAATGGGCTCATGCTTTTGAGCTATCCTGGAAGATTCCCCACCCAACTGGGCTCTAACTTTCTCCTGACGTAACTCCTCGTCTAATCTAGAATGCTGCTGTGTCTTTTCTATATTTTTTTCTTCTTGTGTTTTCTTTCTGTGCTTTATTTTTCTCGACTTTTTCTCACCTCCTTCCTCTGACTGCGGTTCCTTGATTTTCAAAGGTCTCCCCATGAAATACACCAAGGTGTCATCTTCATCTGACTCTGCTATGTACGAAATCGGGAATAAGGGAATTGCTTCTTGTTGGAGCGTTGTGATATTAGACTTGACCTTCTTTAACTCAGCATCAAACTTGGCTAGATCCGAAACACTCATTTCTCTTAGTCTATCCTCTATCCAATCCTTCATGGCAGGATGGAAGCCTCTATTGGTTTGAACAAATTAGTCCAAGTTGTCATTTGCTTCTCGAACTTCTTTTGTTTTTGTACCATCTTTACAAAATTGTGTGGGTTAAGGTGGTACTATGATTGTATTGGAGGCCTCAAGGTGGTGTCAGAGGTCTCAGCAATGAGGGTACTGACAACTCCGAATGCAGTCGATGCACCCTCTGGATTAAAAGCAACAAGAGGTATATCCGTACCTGAGGAGTTCCGGATGCATCTCAAGTGCTAAGAGTTTGAGGCCCAAATGCTAGAGGTTTATGGACCCTCAACTCATACTTTATATCATCCCTCATCTTATCGATGTCTTTCTTCTTTGATGCATTTACCTTATTGTCAATCCCGCTCAATATTAGCATATTGGTACGTTTGCATAACTTGGTTATAAGGCAAATGAATGGTAGTGAAGATGCAGTTTTGGTGGCTCTCATATGTATTTCATTTGGAATCACGCGACCAAAATTCACTGCATCTCCTGCTATCAAGCTTGCAACCAGTACGACCCTGCTCTTATCTAGATTGGCATTAACCTCTGTAGGCATGAGATGGTGTCGCACAATGGCCCACCAGAACTTTGCTGTGAAGTGTAGTGATGACTTTTCTATTCTTCCCCGTGTATTCAACTATGAGGGTGTCCCCTCGGCTAGTACTCCATCCAACTATGGCCGTTGCTTGAGTGATGTTCTCATTTTAGGCTCGAACTCAGGCATGCTAGCTGAAGGATGTACTCTTGGCCAAAGAGGACTCTGTTAATTGTCCTCTCAGAGATGTCTACTTCACGTCTGCAAACCTAAACACTGTCCAAGATCATTTTATCCGCAAGCTTTTGTCCCTTCTCACAATCTTTCTCCAGAATAGCCAAATAGTTGGCATAGAATTCACGGACCAAAACTGGGTAGTAAATTCCAAGTAATTTTCTCATCCATCATAGCTCGTATCTTGTGAATTATCTCTCTATGTCAGGATATTCAGGTAGCTCATTAGTCAAGATTTGCACCTCTTCTACAATTGGCCTTTTTTAGCTCCTTGACTTGGTTGGAAGGATACCACCTATGTAATGTTTTTAGCACCTTCAATCTTCCACCAGATAGACTCCCTAACATTTGGGGTCTTGCATCTGAATACACTGGTTTCTGCTGGTGCCTTTTTTGGATTTTTACCTGCCTCAGTACCACTATCATTATTGGTGCTTGAGCTCGAGCTATCACTGGTGTCTCCATCACTACAACTTCCCTTGGTAGATAACCCATCCTCCTCATCAGACTGGGAGGCTTGGGCTTATTTCTTTGAGCTTAGCCATGTCTGGTAGGATGGTGTTTTAGTTGCCTGAACTTCACTATCAGATTCATCCTGTAGTCTCCTTGTAGTGGTTGTCCTTTCTTTCCTTTTCCTAGATCCTCCGTGTATTATTTGGAGTTTGGAGCCATTATACCTGCACGGGGAACAAGTTAGATCACATAGGAAAAATAAAGCAAAGCAAGAACTGTGACAACCTAGGTTGACGACTTGACTGATAATTTGTCACAAGTGTGATGGATCATCACACCAGTCATCAACTTAAGCAGTATCAATGATCCATTTTGGTTCTTGTGGTGACTCGCCTGACAAGTCATCATATGCTTGATGAGTCGTCAGATGAGTCATCACCCAAAATAGTGGGTTGGTCATTTCTTTTCCATGTGACGACTCCCTTTGGCAACTCATCACCCATGTGATGATTATTCACATAGATCGTCACACTTCGACATCCAATATTATTCTTCTTTGAGGCAATTTGTCAAACACTTGGTGCACAACTTTTTTACACTATCAATTCCTTGAGAATTTGATTACATGGCCACACCACTATACATAATTTTTCACCCAATGGGTTACTAAGACTTCACCCAAGTAGTTATTTTACATCAACGACAACAACACAACCCCTCGATCAATATCCAAGAAGAAGGGTAAAGTAGCATACCTTGATTTCGACAATGAAGAGCAACCTTGCTTCTTGAACTTTGACTCACTTGCAAACAATTACTATCACTACTACAACTTTGGAACTTAATCATAAAGGGGTGATATTGTTATGCTTCAAGGATGAGGGTAATTTATGGCTGTTTGTGATTTGGCTTTGTTGGCAATGGGTTTTTTGGAATTTGAATAGGATAAGGATTAGAAAGTAGAAGAAAAGGAGGCAAAAATGTTCACAAGTGAAACGGTTTGCTCTTTAATTTGGATTTAAGGCTGAGCGGGTCGGGTTAGATTTAGGATTAGGGTTTGGGTCGGATTGGGTTGGTTGCTAAGAGAAGAAAAGAGCTTACCTGGTTGATGAGTAGAGTAACGATCAATGACATGGCTGATGACTCATCACAGGAGTCGCCATCTTAGGTAGTGATGGAAGTTGAAGGCACACACTTGGCTGCTTGTGTGATGGCTCATGATACTTGTGATGATTCATCATGTGAGCCGTCACACTAAACAGAACCCTATTTAATTTCACCTCTTTTGATGACTTGAGGTGATGAATTGTCACCTCTTTGATGATTAGTCAAGTCATCTGTCACCCTTAACAGAATAGTAACCTTGTGGCCTTTATGTGTACATGTACTTCCTACACACTCAAACAACCCCATCAACCTATCCAAAAATACAAACTACGTTAACGATGATTTTACAACAACAAAATATGGGTTGCCTCCCATTAGCGCCTGATTTAACATCGCGGAATGACACGGGTATCTTAATTACTCAAACTTCATTAATATACACCACTGATAATACCTTTACCGCCTCCAGGAAACCGATATACTGCTTGACCCGCTGGCCATTCACTTTGAAATATTCTCCGTTCTTCTTTTCTAGCTCAACAACTCTGGATGGAAATACTTGGTTGACTTTGAAATCCCCAGATCATTTGGATTTGAGCTTACCTGGGAACAACCTGAACCTTGAGTTGAACTACAACACCAGGTCTCCGACTTTAAATTCTCTCTTCTCAATTCTCTGATCATGATACAACTTCATTTTCTCTTTGGAGAGGGTGGCCCTCTCATAAGCTCGTAGGTGGAACTCATCCATCTCATTTAGTTGTTCTAGCCTCAAATCTGCAGCATCATTCCAGCTAAGATTAAGCTTTTTGAGCACCTAAAGAGCCTTGTGCGCAAGCTCCATAAGCAAATGACATGCTTTCTCAAAAACTAGTTGGTAAGGAGACATACCTAATGACATTTTGAAAGACGTTTGGTAAGCCCATAATTCATCGTTAATCTTTCACACCCAGTCCTTTTGATTAGCATTTACCGACTTTGCTAATATTATTTTGATTTCATGATTAGACACTTCTACTTGCCCACTAGTTTACGGGTGATAAGGGGTAGCCACTTTGTGCTGCTTCACTCCATACCTAGCCAAAGTTGCATGGAACACTTTTGCTTATGATTGTGCAAGGAGTACCAAACCAAGAGAAAATATTTCTTTTCAAGAATGCAACTACACTTTTGCCTTCATTGTCAGCCAAAGATACAACCTCTATCCACTTTGACACATAATCCACTGCTACCAATATGTAGTTGTTACCATAAGAGCTCACAAATAGGCCCATGAAATTTATGCCCCAAACATCTAATAACTCAACCTCCAGAACTGTGTACATGGGCAACTCCTGCCTCCGAGATATAGATCCTTGTCGTTGGCACTGGTCACATGCCTTGATAAAGTCATGGGCATCTTTATGGATAGTGGGCCAGTAATACCTACATTTTAGGATCTTTTGAGTGGTACGCTCACCCGCATGATGTCCCTCGACTGGGGAAGAATGACATGCCTGCAAGATATTCAATATCTCTACTTCTGGCACACATCTCCTGATCATGTTGTCAACACACAAGTGAAATAGGTAGGGCTCATCCCAAAAGTACTTAGTCGTATCATGAAGGAATTTCATTCTCTGATGAAAGTTCAGCTCCTTCGGCATTATATCACTGACAAGGTAGTTAGGAAAATCAACATACCATGGTACAAGATCGAGTGATGCAGCTAATACCTGTTCATCTGGGAATGAGTCATCGAATTCCAACTCATCCACCACTTTTTCTTCATTCTCCAGTCTAGAAAGATGGTCTGCCACTTGATTTTCACACCCTTTGCTATCTTTGATTTCAAAGTCAAATTCTTGCAGAAGCAATACCCATCTAATCAATTGAGGTTTGGCATCTTTCCTTGCTATGAGCTATCTCAACGCAGCATGATCAGTGTGCAAAACAACTCTAGTGCCAAGTAAATATACCCAAAAGTTTTCAAAGGCATAGACAACTGCAAGCAACTCTTGTTCGGTGACTGTATAATTCTTCTGTGCCCTATTTAATGCTTTGCTAGCATAATAAATGGGGTGAATTAGCTTATCTCTTTTCTGTCCCAAAACATCCCCAAGCGCAACTCCACTTACATTACACATTACTTCGAATGGTTTTGACCAATCTGGAGCAACTATAATGGGTGCAGCCACCAACTTCTCCTTCAGGCATTCAAATGCCTTAAAACAGTCACTGTCAAACACAAACTTTTCTTCCTTCTCCAACAGATTTTATAAGGGATTAGCAATCTTGTAGAAGTCCTTAATGAGAATCCTGTAGAACCCTGGATATCCAAGGAAGCTTCTGACACCCTTCACGGAGATCGGTGGAGGTAGTTTTTCAATCACTTCAATTTTGGCTCTATCAACCTCAATACCTTTTACCGATATCTTGTGCCCCAACACAATAACCTTTTTAACCATAAAGTTGCATTTCTCCCAGTTAAGAATAAGATTTGCTTCTTCACATCTTTGCAAAGCTCTACTCAGATTTGTCAAGCCGTCTTCAAAAGCATCACCAACTACAGAGAAATCATCCCATAAAGACTTCCAAAGTATCTTCCACCATGTCAGAAAAAATTGACATCATACACCTTTGAAATGTCACAGGAGCATTGTATAGACCAAAAGGCATGTGCTTGAAACCAAAGGTCCCATATGGACATGTAAAGGTGGTTTTCTCCTGATCTTTGGGTGCAATGAATATTTGGTTATAACCCGAATAACCATCAAAAAAGCAATACCAACCTCTCCCAGCCAATCTATCAAGAATTTGGTCCATGAAAGGCATCAAAAAGTGATCCCATAGAGTCCAAGAGTTGAGTTTCCTATAGTCTATACAGACCCGCCACCTAGTGACCAATCTCAATGGAATTAATTCATTCTTCTCATTAGCCACCACAGTCATACCTCCCTTATTTGGGACACATTGCACTGAACTCACCCATTTGCTATTTGATATTAGGTATACCACACCTGTATCAAGCCATTTGATTATCTCCTTCTTTACCACTTCTTGCATCGATGGATTAATCCCTTATAGATGTTCAGTGGTAGGAGTACACCCTTCTTCTAACTGAATTTTGTGGGTGAAAATACCCAATGGAATTCTAATGATATCTGCAATTTTGTAGCCAATTCCTCTTTTATACCTCCGCAATATAGACAATAGTGCCTCTACCTGCCACTCCATAAGATCAACAACTATAATCATAGGTAATATGTTATGATCACCTAAAAAGATATATCTGAGATGGCCGGGAAACTCTTTCAGTTCTAACAATGGTGCTTCCTCTATTGAAGGCTTTGCTAGATGAGTAGGTCTATTTTTCAGGTCTAGGTCCAGCTTCTTTGAAGCATAAGAATATGAACCCATTACTACCAAGCCATTCACCATCTCCTCATAGTCTTTGATGTCTTCACCATCAAAGTTCATCATCACATCAACTAACATTCCACAATGAACCTCTCCTCAATAGGTACCTCTACTTCAGCTTTAACAATCACATCAATGACTGAGACAATACTCATGTCTCTCGGTTGCTTCATTGATTTGCAAACATTAAACTTGACTACTTCAATGTTCAGTCTGAGTGTAGTTCATTGCTCTCCATGTCAACTAACACTCTTCCAGTAGCTAAAAATAGCCTTCCCAAGATTATGGGTACTTTAAAATCCACTTTGCAATCCAAGATTACAAAATCAGCCAAAAATATAAACTTTCCTACCTTAACTAGCACATCATACAATACTCCCACTGGTCATTTTACTGAATGGTCGGCCATTAGTAACCTCAGGTAGTCGGTTTGGGGGCTCCCAAGCCTAAATGTTAATAAATTGCTAGCAGAATCAAATTAATGCTAGCTCCGAGATCACATAATGCTTTTGCAAAATTATATTCCCCAATGGTGCAGGGAATAGTAAAAGCACCAGGATCCTCCTTCTTTTGAACCAATGATCTCAAAGATATCACACTACAGTGATGCAGGTTATCTTTTGGTTTGAAACTCACCAACCTCTTCTTAGTGATTAAGTCCTTCATGAACTTAGCATATCCTAGCATTTGTTGAAGAGCATCCACTAGCAAGATATTCACCGATATATGCTTCATCATGGATATGAACTTGTGGAACTTTCCATCTTCCTCCTTCTTCTTCACCCGATGCAGAAATGGAGGAGGAAGCCTAAGTATCTGAGTTGGGTGTTTTTCATGCTTTTCTCCTTAATCACTGGGGTAGTATCCTCCATTAAAGTAGATTTTTTAGCATCTACTTTTGGGTCATCACTCTTGCTTGGCTTTGCAGGTATACTAGGATTCTTATCAACATTAATCTCATCATCTACTATATCATAGTCATTTGCAACATCATTTATCTGAGTCTGAACTACTGGATGTGAATTTGGTAGAGTTTTACTGCTCCTTGTAGTGAGTAGCCATGCAACTACTAGTATTCATCGGGTTCTATATGGTATCACTGGGAAAAGTCCCATTCTTTTACTGATTCAGAGCCATCGACAGTTGACCCATCTAATGCTCCAACTATTTAATAGACGTAGAGTGTGAGTTCACCAACTAACTCATTGATGACAATTCACTTTTTATCTTCTTTACCCCTGAGTCAGTAGATTCCACCTTCAACAACACCTTGGCCAACATAGTTTCCATCTTGGAAGTCCATACATCGTGGTTAGCTCTATCTCGATTTCCAGGTGGTATATACAAGCCACCCCTATCATTTTTGTTCTTCCAATTCCCTTGATCTCGCTCTTTGTAGCAAGCTTGTCATAATAATTATCCCTATAATAGTTCTGACCTTGGTTTCCTTGGCCATTAGCGTGGAAACCCCTCATCTGGTTATGCAAATAATTTGCTTCTTCGTCAGAGTTGGACTCAGCTGCTCTACCCTGTGACCCAACCACTTTCACTTTATCAATACCTCCTGCCAATAAATATTTTGTGAGCAGGTCCATCTGTGTTTTCAAGTGGGCCATATCTTGATCCTGCTTTTCTTTCTTCTTGTGTTGTTCAGCCGATATACCCACATCACAAGTACTATTTGCCACCTCTGAGTATCTAGTATGCCAAGCTCTTTTTATCTTGGTGAGTTGGTCCAAGATCGTTGTCACCTCACCAAAAATTAGTCCCATAAAAGCTCCACCTGTAGCATTAACAAGTGTCGGCTTGGTAGCCAAATTCAGAGATCTGTAGAAAGTCTGCATCAAGAACTCATCTCGCAACTGATGATTTGGGCACTGAGTTAACTTCTTCTTAAATTTTAGCCAACTGTAACATCCTGGAGGGAGGAAAAAACCTTTCTAAGAAAGCTCCTTTCAGCTGACTCCAGTTTGTAATAGAGTCAGGTGTTAACTCAGTCAATCACAATGCTGTCTCATCATACAAAGACAACAGAAACAACCTCAATCGAATGACATTTTGACTAACTCCTAGCAATTTGAAGGACTTGCAAATTCCAATGAAGTTCATCAAGTGCATGTTAGGATCATCACCCGCCACCCTTCTAAACAGACCTTTCAAGTTCAATAACTGGGTCATGGTGCTGGTGATATTGAATTTGGCACCCGAGGCTAGTGGAGGAGGAACAATGTCTCCATTAGCACCAACTCCATCAAGGTCAACATCCTCATCATCATCCATAGCAAAAGGCATCTGCCATTATTGACCTCTACCCCTTTGTCACGGCCTTTGATCGACTGGGGCAATATTATCGACATTATCAGCCTCAACTTCATCACCCAAAGCAACATCATCCTCAATATTATCATTGTTCAGGTTTTGTTGATCAACAACAAGCTATTGAATCCTTGCTGCTTCGCGCTATTGTGTATTCATATTAAGCCTTAAAGTCTTTGCAAACTCAGGGTCATATGGTAATAATAGTTCCTCCGAGCGTCGGGTACTTGACATGCACAAAGTTGTACCTTGCAGTCACAGAAATAACAAATAAAAGTAAAACTAGAAAATATGACTAAGTGTCAAATAAACACACTAGACTTAATAAACAACCGTATTCCCCGACAACGACACCAAAATTTAAAATGCCTAAATTACACCTCCCTTAAGAAGTATAAGTGGTCGTTGTCAAATATAGAACCCAAGAATATGGTGAGATTTGTAATTAGTAGTTCAAATGACTAATGGTTAAAAATTTCCAGACAAATGGGGATTTAATAGTGAGTAACTTTGAATCAATGTGAGAATTGTTTTAGTAACAAACAACACTTTAGTAATGATTTGAATCAGTAGAGAAGGCAAACTAGGGACGTGTTCACCATGGCTTTACAACAATTTCAGGTTAACTTTGGTAACAGATTCACTTTGTATAACTAATGTGAGATAATTGAATACCAATGTACACCTAAATGTTTCTCAACCCAATTAGATGATTTTCCCTTCAATTCATTCAAACTTGAAAAGATAAAAGTAAGAAACTCAATTTTTGCCTCAAGTAGGTTAATCTTGCTAGAGCCTTACTCATTAGACGGAGGTTAGAAACTCCAAATTTGGCTAGATACAGAACACTCATTTCTTACAATCTATCCTCCATCTGAGACTCCATGGCATCAATAAAGTCACGTAACCCTTCATATGGTCCCAGTTCCTCTTGGATGGTAGCCTCTATAGTTGATTTGAATAGATTAGTCCAAGCTGCATCCACACTGTCATTTGCTTCTCGAACTTCTTTTGTTTTTGTACCATCTTTACAAAATTGTATGGGTTATGGTAGTACTTTGATGGTATGGAAGGCCTCGAGATGGTGTCAAAGGTCTCAGCAATGGGGGTACCGGTAGCTCTGGATGCAGTCAATGCACCTTGTTGCTAAAAATAACAGAGTCAAAGGTGAATAAAAGTGGAATGAATAGTCTTGAGTGGAAATAGTAGGCTGGTGGTTCCAAGGGGGGTTTAGTCACTATTTCTCAAATGTATCCTACCTACATTTGAAACCTTATTACAAGCCAAAACAAGTCCTGTAGTGATCCTGATAGACTATCTGAAGAATTAAAATGGAATAGCAAGGTCAAGCCTATTGTATTGCATGTGCATTGTTTGAAATCCTTTGCGAGTGTGAGCATAGCTTCCTTAGTCCTGAATCTTGTGTGTGGGACTTCTTTGAAATGAGGGCACGAGAAAAGCATTATCATATATTGACAGTTAGGATAACTGTTGTGTGTATGCAAGTTTCTCAATCATATCGTAATGACATTCTAGGATCCCTACTAGTTGGTATCTCAAATACCTTAGAACGAAAGGGGGTGGATAAATTTGGTTTAAATAAAGAATGGCAATTGATTGCTATACATCTGTTTGTGTTTCTTCAATTGAGTCGTCTATTCTGTTTTGTTGTCATGTTGCTTAAGGACAAGTGAATGTCCTAAGTTGAGGGTTGTAATGACCCTTCCGGTTATTTCCACGTATACGTTTTCCTTGTACCGTTAGAGCTTGTTTGTAGCGGCCTCAAGTCATTTAAGGCTTGTCGGCACCGGTAGTTCGGTGCCGGGGCAATTGTTTTGGTCGTAGGATAAGTTTTGAAGTCAAGCAAGTCGGCAAAAGTTATCTTAAGTTTCTTTAATAAATTTTCTGAACTTTGGGTAAAATGTCTCAGAGCTTTTCTCTCAATATATAAAGAGTTAGACGTCCCCCGAAATACCAAATCGAAGGTCTACGAGTCTAGTTTCCAACGCACAAAACCTCATGTACAACTGATTTCGGAGTAAAAAGTTATGACTAGTTTACCGGGGACTGTCTGGCAGAAACCGGGTCGCGAACCGGGTCGCGAACCGGGTCGGGTCAAAATCGATTTAAAGCCTCAACTTCACGTTTTAAAATGCCATTTCAGTTTTGAAATAGTGAGAAAACATAAGAGAGGGTTCCAAGAGAGTTCTTGAGTATCAAAATCGTGTGATGGTGAATTGCGAACCTAAATTTAAGAATTTTATTAGCATCGCGTGTATATTTGAAAATATTTTATTTTAAAGTTATATTTTTTTTATTACCTTTTTAAATTATTTTAAAGGTTTATGAAAAAATGTTTTTGTTACGATATAATTGTATATGTATTTATTTTATAAGGTTTGTATACATTGTAATATTTTAACGGAGATAGTAAATTTAGTTATGTTGAAAATTATTATTATAATATAGTAGATTTTATTGGAAATAATTTTCTATTAATTATGATATATTCAAAAAGTAATATATATTTTACCATAAACCTATGCAATACTTGAGTATATATATAAGAGGATAAAAAGATTGTTTTAGCTGTTGCCACCTCCACTTCCACGTGGAAGTGGAGGAAAGGGACAACAAAATAGTGATTTAAGTGCTGGCAAGTATGCATTAATGGGTTGTAGCATTTCAATTGCAAATTTATCACTTTTATTTAATTAATTAGAATTGAACAGTTATCCACTCTTCCAAAATGAATGTTGTACGTGATTGTTTTCATATATATTATTGATTTCATTAGTTTGTTGTATTTGCCTTTCCTTACGAATATTGAAGCAAATGTTATGCAACGTCTACCTATATTTTCTTGGTCGGGAGGGGATTTTGTGGGAAATCATTCTGACAATTTGTTTGATCATCGAATAAAATCGATTATCTACGTCAAGTTATTCAAGCCCAAAGTCAAGTTTGATTTTGTTTCGGAGTTTTTCGGAGTGGTTCAGGATTGGATATCGTCGTTCTAGCAGCTTGTCATCGGACGACAGGTAGGTTATGGTTTAAAATCCCTAGACTTAGCATATATCGGATAAAATTGTACTAGCTGGCATCCTTGGGTTGGATTATTAGGTTGGTACCACAGACCTCGACCACTTTATTCATGTCCGCCTACTTTTGTTCCTCCGTTGCTTGTAGTACTTGCCGATATATTT